>WEKY01039682.1:168014-178430 GCA_013390045.1 Picathartes gymnocephalus | reverse complement strand
AAAAAAAAAAAAAAGGAGGGCAGCCCAGTGGAGAGAGACAAAAGAAAACACACAGCTTCTGTGTGGGGAATTTTTTCTGGAAATCTTTAATAAACTGATATGTTCTAAGTGGTAAAGACTTCCCTTCCTTTCCCCAAATGGAGAAGTGTACAGATGTTTAAGGGCTCTGCCCAAAGGATAGAAAGGGGGAATTTTTTAAGCAGACAGATGTTGGAGGGGTAGCAGAGCAGAGAGAACAAGAAAGGAGAGAGGACAAAAACAGCAACAGGGAGAAAAAATTATGAATAAAGAATAGATAAGGAAAATATTTATAGACAAAACTATGGCAACAAATAAAATAGGCTAGAACCAGAGCAATAATGATACGTCTGGAAAAATAATTCATGATGTCCAATCAAAGGAAAGAGAATGACTAAAAGAATTAAAGGTGCATGAAGAGGAAATTTAGAATTTCTTGGTCTGAAATATAGGAAAAACCCCACAGATTTATCACTTTATGCAGCAGTAATATGCCTGTCAAACTCTGTGATGATAATGAAAATTCCAAGTGATGAACCTGATTTATATTTTTGTTTTCTGTACTGCCAGCCAGTTAAGGTCTTCTAAGCTTTTGGCACAACTCAGCTGACTTCTCTGTCTTCTGTGAATAAAATAGTGAAATAAAAGTATCTCTGGCCTGAAAACCTGACAAAAATATTTTTTAAAAAGGGAGTATGGGTATTGGAAAGAAAAAGGAACAAAAATCAAAGATACTGAAATTAATTGTGGCTTAACTATGCTTCATCTGAACGGTACTGATAAATTATGATAATTAAATGCAATATAGAGCATTTAATGTTATGAGTGACATGAAGGTATTGCATGATTTCAAATATTTAGCATCAGGAGGGGAAGTACTTTGTCCTTTGTTACTCTTCTCTGATGCCCAGTATCTAAAATTTTACAGCTGGAGGAAGATTGCAGATTAAGCAATTAGGCTGCAGGTCAGGGGGTTTTTGAACATGGATTATCCTATCAAAATCATTGTCAAAATTTAGTGACAGGTGGATAATTTCTGATACACTTGAACTGTGTTTTTTATACCAAGCATGAAGTGAACCTTTTGTGGAGGAACTGTACTGCAATGTTTGCTTCTCTTTTTTATTATTAAATTCATATTCATTTACATTTTCCAGTTAGAGCCAGGTGAGAGGCAGAATTGCCAAAATACATAAAAGTATGGGTTCTTCTGGTATTTTTGGCTTCATTTGTCTTATTTTGGCACTTCAGCTTGCCTGTAATGGATTTACATTTCTGTCCTTTAACATTGCTGTGGTTTTTCTCCCAATTTGCAATTCTTCTACATTTTGGACCACTCGCTCCTCTCTCAGGATTTGTCCCTTTCTGATTGGCTTTCTCGCCACAGCATCTCGCATTACATACAATATTGAACATATAATAAATCCCAATTCACTACCAAAACATATACAGGATGGGAAAAAAAAATCCTTCTTGCCATAGTTTCCTGCTTTCTCTGCCCCGTGTCCCCTGGGTGACTCTCACGGCCTCCCCAGCAGCTCAGATCTGATGAAGCTCTCTCTCGCAGAAGGATTCCTTTTTAAAGCCCAGCTGTTTGTCTTGGCACATTCCAGGGGCAGGAATCTGGTGCTTAGGAGAGGAAGGAGGAACCACATCACAGGGCTGAGCAGAAGGGCTGCCAGCTGTGCTGCAGGGCAGCCCTGCGAGGCAATCCCTGGCCTTGCCTCCACTTGTGCTCACCATTCTCCTTGCAAACTCTCTTGGAGGTAAGGCTGAGGAACAGCATCAATAATAGAAGCGAAAAAAAAAATAAAGACTATTTTCTTCTAAATGCCATCCTGGTAATTTTAGGAACAATTGGTGAGCAGTACTTTTAGACATTTCACTATTTAAGTGATGTCAAAAAACTTTTTAGTCTGGTCTGTGCTGGGAGCCTTTTAGCTCAGCGCTCCAGATTCTGTATTTGTCATATAAAGTAGAGAGGGGAAATTTAGTTTTCAATAATATTTTGTTAGTATGCTTTAGAATTTCAAGGTAGAACTAAAGGGAAGAAGGCTGTGGAAATGTTGGTAATTTAATTGTTTCGATTCCTCCACATCTTCCGTTTTTAGCGTGTTAAAATGTCTGTATACCATATACACATATACAGACAAAGAATTACTGATGCTGGCTGGGTTACAAAACTGGATTAAAAAAATAAGCATTTGTTGTAGAAGCTGAAATCTGAGAGCAGTCTAGATCTTGAAAATTACACAAAACTGTGAGTGACTTGAACCCCTTGCAGCATATGATACATATCAGATAATCCAGTTTGGGTGGGACTAAGGACATAATGAAAATATCTACAAAGACATCACTGGAAATATCTGCAGTTGACCTTAGAACACAATTTGAGGTTTGTTTTTCAGTTATTTCCTAGAACTACTGCAGTGGTAGTGCAGTAATGAAAATTCTCCAAGGTACACAGAAGTTATAGGGAGCTAGTGCCTTTTTCTCTGTTTTCTTTATTTCTGTATTCCCCTGTTTACCTCCCAGTATGGGTTATACTTGGCAAGGTATAGACATGAAAGTTTATTGCTCCACACTTGCACACAATGACTGGGAAATAGTCTGGAATTTTTCTCTGATTAATTCTCTTAAAGATCTGATCTTCTCATAAAGATCAACATCACTCCTTTGAATCTTGGCAGCACCATTTCCAACTGCGTCTTTGCAAAGATAATTTTCAAAAAGAGTAAAATAATTTCCAAATTGTTGTCCAACCCAGTTTGCTATGTTGGGTGAGGTGTAGGATGTTTAATACCCTCAACCCAGATACAAAGAGTTTACATTAAAAAGAAGCTCTTAGCTTGAGCAGACATGCACTTTTGGCATTTGGAGCAGCAAACCAAACCAAGTCAGGGGTACATGCTGGAAAGTGGGAGATTTATTTGGGAGCCGTACTAAACACTCCTTTTTCTGGATTCTATTCATTTTAAATAGTCAAGCTGCTTCAGAGTTTATTTAGCAGTTTCTGTTATGCCTGTACAACATGTGTTCATGCTGATGGGGAGGCAGCAGGATTGCATTTCACTTTAATAGCCAAGTGCTTTTCTAAGTCCTGTTCTAACCCACATGGAGCCCTCACACTGCTCGGTGCTGCTCTGCTGCTCAGGGAGCAAAACTGGTTCTTCCAGACGCGCCAGATTATCACATCCAGGGTTATGTCATATCAGAAACAGTCTTTTGAGGATTTTGAACCCAGAGGGAACCTGAATTTTCGGTGTTGCCAGCACTATTACTCAGCCAGCTGTGTCATGCACTGCCACAAAGGCAACAGAAACAAATGTCCTGGTCCGGACAGTACCTGACATTCTAAACACTTGGCAGAAATTTAATTAGCGAGAATTAACAACAACCTTTTCTGCATTTGCTTTTCTCAAATCTATGAAGCTATCTAAAGGAAATACAGGCTTTTTAACCAGTGAGGGGGTTTTATTTCTGAAGGTTAATTTTCTAATTTATCTCACTGTCTGCAGGACAAGAGGAAACAGCCTCAAGCTGTGCCAGGGGGAGGATGAGGTTGATAGGTATAGATATATGACAATAGATGATATTTTGTATCAAGATTTCTTTGCTTAACCATAAAATTTGTAAGTCTTAAGATTTTCTGGGAAGCAGAGATCACACACCTTCCTATTTTGTTGCCTGGATTGTTTTGAGACTTTTCAAGCACCTTCTTATTTCGGAAAGGCTGGAACTGTGTATATTCCACATAGGTCTGTGTTCTGGAAGCAACAGTATTGCCAACACCGAAGAGTGATGAAGTTAAAAAATAATCTTTAAAATTAATGAAAAAAATCTCAGTTGTTTCTGACGTTGAGAGCTAAATCCAACAGGCTGTTGGTGATTAAGGCATTGCCAGGTGTGCTGACCAGGATTGTATTCAGCTGCTGCCTATCACCTTGTTCCAAAATTTTCAAGAATTTTGGATCTCTTTTCAGTATTTAACAGCACCTATCAGATTGGGAGCCAAGCCCATAACTGGGCTTCGTGGACACTTTGATAATTCAAGCGGTACTAATAACAATCAATTACATATTTCAGTGTTGGTGAGCAAACATAAGGACACCACATGTGTCCCAGGCCATGGCAAAATGTTTAATCCACCCTGATTAGAAACCTCAGCAGTGATTAATTCCTAATGAGGAATGTTTGTACATGAGCAGGGCTGCCATGGCACTGCAATGTAACACGGTGCTTCGGCATCAGCACCGTGTTCAGACACTTTTACACAAATGTTCCTAATTGCTGACAGAAACAACATCTCCTCCTGCAGCCCGGCTTTCCAGAACTGGGTTCCCCATGTCAGTGACAGATTTGGAGCAGCAGATTTCATCTGATTTCTCACCTTGTTGACTCTTGAGCCTTGCAACTTCTCCTGACGGTTCTCCTTGCCCAAGAGCTTTCTCCTGCAGCAAACAAAGTAATCAGATTGCAGGAGGGCTGGGTTACTGCACACTTCCATGTAGCTCTTGGAGGAAGCTCCTAAAGGAAATAGAAGTCTGTAACAAACTCCAAATTCCCTTCAGGGCCCCTGGTTGTGTGATTTAATCTTGAAAGAGTCAAGGCTCTCAGCCATTCTTCAGACAGGAATAGGCTGTGCCATCAAATTCCCTTTAAGGACTTTGTGCTGATCTCTGGTACAGCTGAATAGATTTCCTCCCACCTTGTATGAGCTTCCTCTCATATCAGCAGTACTGAAAATTTAATGTCACAGAAGTCATAGCTGACACTTGGAGGAATAATCTAAATTAAATCCCACAATGTCAAGAAGGCATTTTGTTCTGAGCTTCTCTTTATTTGAAATTTACTTTTAAATGGCTAAAATGGAGGAAGGCTGTTGCTGAATTGGTCTGCTCAGTAATTTTTAATTATTGATTAAATAGAATAGGTTCCCTATATATCATTCACATTCTATTTTGCTTTCTTGAAAATTCCCAAGAGACATATGCTGGCATTTTTTCATTATGCAGAGGGAAGTTACATTAAATTCAGGCCACATTTTTTTTCTGGAAAAAAAATTGCTTGCTTCTTCTTCTTTTTTTTTCTTTTTTTTTTTTTTTTTAAAGAATAGTTCTTCAGCATTTGTTTTATGTAAGCTTCATATGTCCTTTAACCTACTCCCTGAAGATTATCCAGGAGATGGCAGCTTAGAATACTTCCCAGGATTGCTCATTTAAAAGGAAAGACTTTTTTTTCCTCCTAATCCCAGCAGTAAGGATGGGAACCTTAAACAGCACAACCTCAGATGACATGAGAGTCATCCCAACATAATTTTCATGAAGGAGTTCAATGAAAATTTTATGTCATGCTCTGTACTCCTAATTAATTCCTGCTATCCTGAGTACTCCTGTTTGGAACTCGCAGTGGGGAGAGGATGGGAAGAGTTTCCACTGATTTCAGCAAACTCAGGTTAAAATCATGTAATGATGTGTAACTTTTTCTCAAAATGCTTTGAAACTTTTCTGAGCCTGAAAGGAAAAATACGAACGAAGAGATAGAAATAGGATGGATTTGTGTTCTCACATCTATGAGATAGCAACAGGTTTACTCTAAATGAAGTGTCTATAATCAGGATGTCATTAACAATCCAATGGGATTAGAACAGACCAGATATTTGTATTTATATTCTTTTCCCTAATTTCTGTTCTCTTTCAAGATGTTTCTACTTATAAGATACAAATTTTCATCTCTTTTTATTTTACTTTTTTAAATTTTTTTTTTTAATTCATACATTCAAGTGTTTCAAGGAAGTCCTGTCCCATTTGTGGGATGTTCTAAGTGGTTGTGGTCTGGGTCAATAATGCCAGGGGAAATAAAGAGGTCAGACAAGGAAGCTGAAAATCCTGTTGGGGTGACAATAATGGTTGAAGCTTCTTCCCAAACTTTGGGAAAAAATATTATTTGCTACTATTTTTGATGTGCCCATAAAACTTGGCTATTACACTTAGAATAGTTACAGGAAGCTGGGAAAGAAATTGTAATTTAAACTCCCATTTCCTTTATAATCTATTACGATAAAGTACCTTGTTAGGGCTAGAGACAGATATCTTTATACACTTTAAAAAGGTACAATCAGGTTTGTTTTGAGTTACATCAAGAGCTATATGATCTCATGAAGATGTGAGATGCTTACCAGGGCTTGCCTGAATCCTTTGGGGATTGAGTTTTACCCAATTTATTCCATTAAAAAGCACTTTATTGTCAGCTCTTAAATTCGTCAGAACAGAAGTTGCTCAGTGGCAAGCATTAAGTAGATTTATCATCATGGCTCATCCGATCTCCTCTGGTGTGTTTTTAGTCCTCATTGATAGTTTTGTTGCTTTCTAAATCAGAAGACAAAAATTATTCCTTACCCAGCAGATGGGACAACTTTTGATTTTTATATTAATTTTAGCTGAAAGTTTCATTGAAAGTAAGATAATGCAGAGGTCAATAGGCAAAGTCACTCATCATATTACTAAAATACTAAGGATGTGGAATTTTAAACTCACTGCTTCCTTCTGCAAAGGTAAGATGAATCAAAAAGTGTTTCTAATGGATGAAAAAGTTGCCTTGCATGACTTGCTTTTTATTATGAACACATGTGGCAAATGCTAGTAAGAGAGGAGAGCTCAATGCTTAGGAAAGGTGCTCATTTCCAAATAAACATTTCCATGTTAAGAGAAATAATCTGCAGGTGAACCATCAGAAAGCAGAGAGCCAGGAGTGGCTTCAGCTGGGTAATTTTTGCAGTTTTTCCAGGAGAGAAGCATGGAAACACAGAATGGTCTGGGTTGGGAGAGACCTTAAAGTTCATCCAGTGCCACCCCTGCCATGGGCAGGGACACCTTCCACTGTCCCAGGCTGCTCCAAGCCCTGTCCAGCCTGGCCTTGGGCACTGCCAGGGATCCAGGGGCAGCCACAGCTTCTCTGGGCACCACCAGGGCCAGGGCCCACCACCCTCCCAGGGAACAATTCCTTCCCAATATCCCATCTAACCCAGTGAAAATGTGGGGCAGCTGCTGAATCAGATGGGTGTCGTGGCGATGGAAAACACAGACCAGGTGGAATTGCTGAATTCTTCCTCCTTGGCCTCACTCTTCACTGCTGAGGATGGCTCTTGGGAGCCCCAGAGCCTGGGGGTAAGAGCAGGCCAGAGAAAGGAGCACTTCCCAGAAAAGGATCACTTCCAACAAAATGATCACTTCCAGGGAAAGGAGCCCTTCTAGAGAAAGGAACACTTCCCAAAAAAGGATCACTTCCAGCGAAAGGAACCTATCCAGGGAAAGGAACATTTCCCCCTGGGTTAGAGATCAGCTTGGTACCCACCAGCCCCTGAGTCCTGCTGGGATGCACCCACAGGTGCTGAGGGAGCTGTCAGATGCTGTTGCTCTGGCACTCTCCATCATCTTTGGTAAATCATGGAGAACGGGAGAGGTGCCTGATGGGTGGAGAAAGGCCAATGTCACTCCCATCTTCCAAAGGGGCAAGAAGGAGAATCCAATGAAATTCAACAATACAGAGCAAGGTCAAATATGCCTGTGGACTGAATAATATATTTTGGACACACAGAATCTGCTTTTCTTCACTCGCTACCCATGGGCAGGTTGTGATTTCCTCAGATTAATTCCATGTTATTTTGTTCAGGGTTTGAAATGTTTTGGATTGAACCTGATTCCCTTTTTCAGCAATTAGTAGAAAGAATGTTCACTTCCTTCATATTCATTGGAGAAATTCGACAGTATTTTTGACATAAACATTTATTTGAGTGAATATAGAAGGTGCTTTTATTAGTAAATAAATTATCAAGAAGGAACTACTTTTCCACACTCTTTCATGACAGTAAGACAAGAACATTGCCAAGTCTGCAATAATTAAATGCACCATGCAAGTGGAAATATTTCATTCCAAATATCTTCTGTGGAATATATTTTTAACTTTTGAATTAGGCAACAGGTCTTGGCATTTCTGATGGGAAGTGAGTTCAAAGGCTTCGTTTCAATGAAGTGCTAAGTTTCATTCAAAAGGGGTCATTTACTCTGGTCTGTTGGAAATAAATACATACAAAAGATGAATTTAATACCTGAAACATCTAGAAAGGAAAAATCAGGAGTCAAAGCTATGAAAACATTCACACTGTAAATTTAAATCTAATTAATTTTCACAACCACATTCAGTTAACTAGTGGATGTTAAGGCTTAAATGACTGTTTCTAAGAAGGATCATCCCTCACTGGGGATCTAATTTTTGGTTTACCTTTGCAGAGACAAAAAGTGGGACAAAGAAATCTTTCCATCTTCTTTTCCTGTGGTAAGTTTGCCTACTGTCATATGAAAAAAGGGTTTTGGGCAAAGGCTCAAGAAAGCTGGTGAACAGACTTTGTATTTTTAGACTGTGAGTGTTAATGCAACTGCAAAACAATGCACTATACAAGTCACTAAATAGGACACAGACATTGGAATACACAAATTACCCAAAAAGGGGACCAAGGAGATCAAAAATGAATTTTACAGATGACTCTGGAGAGGAAATTAAGTATTTTAGTAAGACAAAAATAGACTAGAATAAGCACTTGGAAACAGTGAAACTACTACAGCGTTTGCTTGCAAATTCCCTGCAGGGCTGCCTTGAAATGGAGCAGAATTTGTCTTGTTTTTTTTTTTCAGGTTAGAACATCTGCATGTACCTGTTCCTCAGGACAGGAGAGATCAGGCTCAGGTGGTGTCCCACATGATAAGAACAGCACAGAAAATTCGTCGCTCTGGGGGATTTTCCTCACAAGACTTTTAAGACTGCAAGAAAGATTTCAGCCCCCTTACGTGAACCTTTCCTTGCATTTAAATTTAAATGCATCGCCTATGATAAAATTGCACTTGGAATCTGTGAATCAGATTTTAAAGTTTTATTTCCTACAAAGTACCCACTGCATAAGCGGATTTCCTTTGGATTTTGGTGATAAGGAGTCTTTGATAGCCAAGTGTCAGGTGAAGAATTCCTTCAGAATACCTGAATTATGCTTTTCTTTTGGGGCGCCTGTTGGGCCTCTTACAGGCCTAACACGGTGAATGAAACAATAGCTAAAAACATCCTTGCCAGTAAAATCATCCAGCTGTGAATTAATAGGTAAATCAAACAGATATATGGAGTACAAGAAAAACAACGAAAAGGTAAATATTTGAAATTTTAAAAAAGAGAAAAGCATAAAACTAAACGCTGCATTAAAGATTTAGGCAGTGAAGAAGTTACACTCTGATAGAGTCCAGGAGAGGAGTAGCACAGGAAAGGGATGGCACGGGGATGTTTTAAATGGCATTTCATTTATCCAGATTCTCCAAACTATGAGCTTTAAGGTGGATCCAAGTTTAATTTTAGAAATCAAACGCTATAACTAGAAGCACTCGAGGGCTGGAGAGGGGGAGGACAGGAGAGGGAATTGCTTCTGGAGTGCACTGCAAATAGCTCTTTGAATCAACAGTATGGTAACAATTAGCCAGAGGTCCTTTTTTATTTTGCTGGATTTTGAAAACCATAAAAATAGATTATGAATAAGCCTGGTGTAAGCCAAAAGTTACATTGCAACAGCTGCATTATCCTACCAATACACACTAATTTTATCGGAGCTATTCGCAACTTGCTGCTAATATCTCACAGGTGGTAGGGACACGGCTCAGATTGCTCCTTCAGGGATGAATTCTCCTGTGATATTTTCAGCCTCCACCTTCTCTTTCCCCCATTTACATCTTAATAGAAGGAACGTTGCATGGAAGCAATTCATTTAACAGAGCAATAAATTAAGTCCTGGTGCACATCCTTTGTTGTTTCAAGATACATGGAGCTTTCAGAGCCCTTTAGGAAACAAAGCCACCTTCGTGGGATTTTCTTAGGAATTTTGGATTTGTAAGCCATACAAATCACCTATCAAAAGCAATTTCCAATGCTTAAATTCTTTTATGAAAAGTGTCTTTAAAAGCATGGTCCTTGGAACTTTCACAACTCTGTATTTTTAGCAATGCTATCAGGTACCTTATTGATGCCTGGTTTATTGATTTGCACCTCACATACCTGCGTGTTAATTAGTGTTCAGTTTCAGTATAATATCCAAATAATTGTCAGATTGGAGAGGGTTTATACATTGGTGGGGGGGAGGGGAGTTGTACTCCTGGTTTATAAATCTTTAATGTCCAATTAATGCCTATGGAAAAAATCTGAAATGCTAAAGAGCAGGAGAGAATGAAAATATAGAATGCTAAAGAAAAGAACTCTAGGGCATTTCATGTGATGTACTTTGGAGTAAAATCAGTTTTATTAATAACTATTTGGAAAATCAAACTGTTAACATTGAAGTCTTCAAACATAGATTTTTTTTTTTTTTTT
>WEKY01039682.1:105597-167970 GCA_013390045.1 Picathartes gymnocephalus | reverse complement strand
TGATGGCACAATTTGGAACTTATTTTAAGCAACATAGTCAACTTTTTTCATTTTCTAGTATTTAATGATTGAATTTGGATCTTCCTCTGTTGATTTTTGAAAACTATTTGTCCCAACCTTGGCCATATCAACAACGTGATATCTGCAGCCTCAGACCTGGCTTGTTCTGCTCCTACATGACTCTCATAAGGAGCATTTTATTTCTTCTGTGGTTTAGAAACTCTTATAACCAACCTTGTCTTGGACACTTCCAAGGATCCAGGGGCAGCCACAGCTTCTCTGGGCACCCTGTGCCAGGGCCTCACCTCCCTCACAGGGAGGAATTTCCATATTTATTTATTTATACACACACATCTCACAAGCAGCACATCACAGCCATCATAAACACGTCATGGGTGTTCTACTATGGACTTCTGAGTGAAGTCCTTTTAGAATAGCAGGGATATATGTGTCTGATTAATTTCGTGGGTTGGTTTGGGGTTTTCTGGGGTCTTGGTTGAATGGGTTTTTCTCTTTCCTGAGTAACTGTTGGAACCAAGTGCTTTTCATACATCCTCTCCTTTAAATGCAAGGGAGATTTGGTGAGGGATATGGTTGTTACCTGCAATTCCAGCCCAAGCTCTTTGCCAAGCTTCCAGCATTCTTGAGGAGTTGCAAATGGGAGAGGGAGCCCTTGAAACAGATCTTGTGGTATAATTGACTCAAGACAGCCTCCTGGAAACTCTTTTTTTGGTTGCTCCTATTCAGCTGTTTCATAAGCACATAGGCTAAGCATTTTAAGATATTTAGGAGTGAGAGGGCCCCTTTATTGTGGATCTTCCCCTTTTATAGGGACACTTCTTGCCTTGTATCTTTTGTCAAATTAACAAAGCTGGATATAGCTGAAGCTTGTAAAAGGACAAGTATTCAGAAACTAAAGACAGAGCAGAAGAATTTTCAGGCCTCTGGGGAAATACAGGACTGATCAAAAATTATGTCCAGCTATTTTTCCAGGGTTGGAGGGGTGGGGATGCATTTGCTGTGTAGACAAAGGTGTGAAAGGACATGAAGAACGTCCCAACTATAGCAGTTATCAAAAAGAGTGTGTTCGGCTCCCTGTGCATTCCAGGGCAGCTTCTTGAGGAGTCAGAACCACCAGTGTAGAACATTTCACAGAGTCCTTGTCCAAGCTGAGTCCTTGGTGCTGTTGTTTATGGTAAATATTATATCAACATTGGTTAATTGGTATGTAATGGTTACTTTATCAGCAATGTACAGCAGCAAGGAAGAACAATTAGGCTGAAACGCTTTAATTGCCTTCTGTAGCTGGGGGGAATTTGCTAACACCATGTCTGCAGTGAGGACAGGGCTACTGAGGGAACTGGTTATGCCTTTGTTTCCTTCTGAATATTCTGATGGCTTTCATTTTCATCACATAGCTCCTCACTTTCTCCCCCTCTGGATTCTCTTTGTGAGGATCCAGGGAGCGAGGTTCTGGCTGGAATTTTATTTCTCCAGGCAGACCTTGCACAGTGAGTGTTGTGTCTCCAAAGCTTTGTTGTTCACAGGCTCTGACTTGCAGGACATGATGGTAAATCCCTCCGTGAGGAGATTGGGCAATGCCAGTACTCAGCTGGGCCTCGGTCGCAGGAACCTCAGAGCCCCATGAAGGCTGCTTTGATGATCCTCTCAGCTTTTTCTCTTCTCACCAGAGCAGACAGAGGTGCCAGTCTCTGAGTTCCCTGCTGTCTCTGAGAAATTAATCCTCAGCCTAATTGTCTAAGGCTTTTGTGATAGTTTAATAGTTTTTAAAAATGTAGCACAAAGCCTGCATGATTGCGTCTCCTTAGAAGTCTTAATGAACTTGGATGAGGATTATTTGTTTGCTTTCTCTGTGGAAAGCCACAAAAATTTGGGTTTTTTTCTCTTCCACAAAGCTATTAAGTCTCTACCTAGGAGATGGCAGTCTTATTATTCATCCAAATGGGAAAAGAGAAATAATCTTGACCTCCAGTAAATCGTTTGAACCCTAGACACAAAGTTGCTGCGTGTGTGCCTTTGTCAGTGAGTAAACATTCATGTTTCCAATTCCTATTGGATATTCAGTTCCAACTGAGCATAAATGTCTCCTGAAGTTCTAGAAAGAACAAAATTTTTGCTACAGCGAACACCAGAAGGAGCTTTCCAGTTCTTCTCACGGCTGGCATTGCTTGTCCTGTTTTGCATTCCTTCCCAGTTTACAGAGCTTTTTCTTTGTCGTTTCTGATGCGTTACAGTTTCCAGGCTCTATTCAAAATACCATTTGCACATTTAAATCCACTTCAACAACTGCTTGTAGACAGCCTGGAGGAAAGTGCAACAGGAAAAACAATCCATGCTGTCATCAGAAAACTTTTCCAAAACTTTGAGAAACAGCAGAGATCTTGCTGGAAGCGAAGGTGCTCTGCTTGAAATGTAATCAGTTTTACCCTTCAGTTTTGGTTTTTTTTTTCTTCTTTATTCCTTGTAGACAGTTACCCCCACTGCACCTTCAGCCACTGCTAAATCTATATGAATTTATTCCTCCTCTAATGAGTTTGTACAAAAAAAAAAAAAAAACAAACAAATGGGGAAAAAAGCACATAAGCAGGAAGATGAGATTTAGGCCAGCGTAGTCTCTTAAATTTTTTTAGCACTGTAATTATTTTTGTCTACTGAGTCCTGCCAGCCCCACCACTGTGTCAAGACTTTATTTGTCCTGCAACAGCTGCAATCGGGGGTGGCAAATTATGCACAGAGATGCAGCTCAAAGAGAGAACTTTCAAGATTATCTGGCCCAACCTTCACCTCAGCACCACCCCAATCACTTCACCCCTAAACCATGTCCCCAGTGGCACATCCAGAAGGGTTTCCAAGGAATCTCAGCAGACAGACAGAAGTGCTTGTGTCAAGATGCTGAACTGGTCTACAAACACAAGGATTAGCCTAAGTGCTTGTGGTGCCACCACTGGAAACTTGGAAGTGGGAATTGGAAAGTCACCTCTGATGATGTAAAAGTTAAAGGAATTCAGGTTGAGTACGATCCTAAGAGAAGTTGCTCTGCAAGTTCAGCTCACACAGGGTTTTGTAGGCAAGTCAAAGTCACATATTTGTGTTGGTGACACCACCTCTAAGTTAATGTATCTCACAATCTCAATAGAAACTCTTAGTTCAGGCTTGTCAGTGGTTAAATAGCAGCTACATGGGTTTTCAGTGGCTCAGTGTATGGAAAAATCTGAAAAAATCATGTAAGCATGCCCTTCAGATTAGAGATTGATTTGTTACGAGGATTTTAGAAACTAAACTGAGCAAGGCTATTCATGAAATTGATGTGATTTGTCAGCCTGGTGCTGGGTGGAGGAATTGATAGGAGGCAGAGATTCCTTCCCACTGAAAAAAGGGATTTTTAAATCTTGCATGTCTGCGTCACTGAAAGAGGAGGAATGTGAAGAAGTTGCTAAGTGAGAAAGGGCTGGGTTTATTTCTCATGTCAAACCTGGCTCTTGGTGGAAGGTCCCACCAAAGGAAGGGACCCCCAGTAGGTGACACGAGGCTGGCAGCAGGTGCCTGAAGATGTGCCACCCCTGATGTTTTCTGATGACTGAGTCCCGGGGTTCCTAATTTTTAACACTTGGTAATCAAAGTGCCTCCCTTTAATCAGAGATTTGCTGAAGTGCAAGGACACAGAGTTCCACCCCTCAACGAGCAGCTCTGATCTAAACATAAATTCTCCTTTCTTGCAGGCTCATTTCTTGCATCATTAACCTATTCGCTCTTCAGGGACTTCATTTTATGAACTTTTATGAGCTTCTTCCATCTCTAAATCAACTTCTCTGAACGTTTTCAACCTCTTGAACGGATTTCTCTGAACCAACCCTGTTTTTTATGGAATTTCTTTGCTTATGGGACAGAATGTCAGTCCCTCAGTAGAAACAAGTGAAAGATTTGTTGTTTTGTACAAGATTTTTATAAGCCTCAAATATATTTAGGGGTCTCATTTGAGGATTTTGCCCTTTTTTTTTTTTTTGAGGAACTTTTTGAGTGCAGGAGATCATTGTAGATTCATTCCAATCGATTTTTTTCACTGTTGAGTAAAGTCATTTACATGAGAGGAGCTTTCAGAACTTTTGGAGCTTTTTGTTGTTGTTTGAACTTCTCATGCAAAACATGACAAAAAACCTAACAAAGGGAACAGATTGTTTACGACTGTAGCTTTATTTATTATTAGCCTAGCATTGATTTTGATTTATTTTGTGCAACAAAAATAACAGCTTTCTGTGCTAGAGACAATTAATTTTATGCTCTGGAAAATCTGGTGCGTTTTTGCAACATCTGAATCTATTTCACAGTAAGAGATTCAAATGTCACAAAGTCAAAAGCTGCCACATAAAAGACGAAAATTATAAATATCAAGGGCATGTTTGTCACTTCTCTTATCTAAGCTAGCATTCCAGAAGACTTCTCAGCCATAAGCTTTTGCTAGTTTTTTCTTTTTCCTCTTTTCTTGCTAAAGGCAGCACTCTGTGTCTTCAACTATGCTACATTAAAAACAAAAAACCTGAATATCCATAGCTCCTCACTTCTACCCTGAAATAATTTCCATTTATGGTGTCTACCTGGAGGGAGAACTTTTAGGAAAGGTCTTTAAAATTATTATGTAACAGCATATTATTTTTTTATGATGCTTAATGTTGATGGCTTGAGTTGAAAAAAACTCTTATCAGGAATTCATTTAATGTTGCGTAAATTAAGTGTTATACCAAACTTCTTGAATTTTGTTTTAATCTTCAAGCATTTAATTCTTCCATATCTCCACGTGGTCTGCATTATGATAGCAGGACTTAGATAATGGCATATGACATGTTGATTCTGATATTATAAAAATTCACATTAAATTTTCCAAGAAATGCTGGCTGCCATATTTTGGTCTAATTTTTTTTTTTTTAATGATAAAGAGTTATCTCAGCTCTGGGTACAACTCTGTGATCACCATGTTTTTCTGGACAGCAACGTTGGAACATCTCGTGTTCTTACATTGTGATTTCTCAGCACACTGCTGGTATGTTGGAAATGTTGCTGGAAGAACTCTAGAGAAGCTAATAAATCATCACTCCAGTGGTGGCTGTAGCTACACACAGAGCTAAAACTGACCCCAGTTTTTCTCATCTGGGCTGGGGGGAAGACTCCTCATGCAGCAGAACTTTATCTACAAGGAGCAGATTTTGCCAGCCACTCCTTATCCCGCAGTTGCAAAGCCAGTTGCCTAGAAATGACACGGAGTGGAATGACATAATGGAACACTTTCTCCTTAAAATCGCAATATTCAGCCAGCAGAACTGGCTGTGGAACTGCCTGGCTCACCTACCTGTCTCTTGAACACGTGCCTGCTCCAAAACTACATGGATTAAAGTAGAGAAAACTGCCTTCACTCAAATATGCAACTCGAGATGAACACCATTCCAGCAGTGAATTACCACATCTGCTAATCTCTCCACCTCATGCAGCAGCTCCATCCCAGGGAGCCTCTCTCCACAGGGCTGGACGTTCCAGGCATGACATCACTGGAAATGGTGCCAGATTAAATTACACATGGGCAGATGGATAACGCAGGATTCAGCAGATTCTTGACATGAACACAGTCTTTGTGGGTTTTGCATCTATGGATTTAAAGCTGCATTTCCAACTAAATTTGCAAGCAGTTCTGCTCACATGCAAGGAATCTTCCACTTAGGGATCCGCAGTTAGCAGAGGGAGACAGGAACCCAAGAGCTCCGTGGAAGAAGTATTTCATATCAGGATTGCATCCATCCTTAACTGTGTGCAAACACAGCCCCTAAAATGCCTTTTTTTCAGAAGAGTATGTCCTCTTTATCCTGTGACATGTGGGTCTTGCTGCTCACCTGTAAGCTAGAGCATCAAAAAAGTCACTAAAAAGTGTTTCATGGCTACATATTTTTGTGAAGCTGCTGAATTTTCATTGAAATTTTTGGTTAAGATTGGACTTTCAGCAACACCATGGACATCCTTCTTAGGCTGTGCTAGGGAACGGGAGGTGAAGAATTCTTCTGCCTGAAAAAATGGCTTCCAAAATTCCAGGCATCATCACAATGACATTCTGCATCTATTCGCTTCTAAAATGCTAAAGCACCTGGTGAGCCTCTCCTAAAAGTACCAGCCAGCAGAGAGGCACAACTGAACCTCCAGCCACTGCTCCTCACACTGCGAGATCAGGGCTAAACAGGAGCAGATGAACATTTCTAGGGAGAGAAAAGAATAGGATCCTCTTTGGAGCTTTGGCAAGGCAAGGGCTGGCAGGAAAACACTTTGTGTTGCCCTCAGCTCTGTACCTGAATGGGACCTGATGCCATCAGGCCTCAAGCTTTGTAAGGGAATGGTTAAAAATCCAGAGAGGAGCACTTGGGCACGCAGCCAGCATCAGATCCCAGTAGGAAAACAATTGTGGAACTACCACATTATCCTTGACCAGTGCAACTGATGAGAAACTTGGGACTTTCTTTAAGAAAAAAGGAATCAGTTTGGCACTTTTAACTTGCTTAGCAGCAAACTGAAGCAAAATATATGAGCAGGATTACTGTTTATGCTGTGTCCAGCAAGTTCTGCCACTTAATAGCTCCACTGGAATGGCAGGTCAAAGGAAAATGTAGATGCATTTTGTCTACACTGGGTCTGTGGCCTTTGCTGTCATAAGAAACACAAACATTTAGGGAACAGCATTTACTGGGCATTTGGACAAATCCAAGTTAGCTTTTCAGATGTTATGCACTGACCATAAATAGCAACCCTGCACAGAGAAGCTGAGCCTTCAGAGATGAGATATGTTACAGTAAGAACCCAAAAACAAAACAGAAAAACCCCACAACCAACCAAACAAGCAACCAAAATCAACAGCAACAAAAAAACCCATCCAAACAAAAATAAAAATCCCAGCTATCTCAGGATTTAGTTTTCACTGCCATGGAAGGAAACTTTTGCCCTATAAACAACTTCTTTGGATTTCTCTAAGTGCAGTTGCCACTGTGGGATTGCAATTAGGTAAAGGAATCCAGAACACTAAAACACTTTGGCCACAGTTTTTAAGCCTGAGTTAAAAGCAACTGATTATAGCTTTCCTCTTCTTTCCAGCCCAAGGTTAATTTAGCAATAACAAATAAGGGTGAATCTAGTGCAAGCTAAGTAACTGAAATGCTGTTTCCTTACCTCATGTTGACTTTACTTTCCTATCCCCATCCAGATTCAGATTTCTAAATAAGTTTTTAAAATAAATAGGAACAGCTCAGTGGTTTGGCAATAGACAGAAAGATGGTGAGGAAAGACTGCTTTAGTCTAGTAGTAGAGATATTATCACTTTATTATTCCTCCTTTTGTTTAGAAAGGAGCAACTTTGAGAATTCCCCCAAACCTGGTTAAGCAAAGCAAAGGTTTCTAAACATCATTCCAGATGGAGTTTGCATACCTTTAAGGATAATCCCTACCTGAAAGCCATGAAAAAGCAAAGAATCACAGTTTTCAGAGCAAGGGTAAGAATACAGTGTGATCTGCAAGAAATGCTAAAAGCTGGCAAGGGTCTGGTGAGCCAACAAAAAGCTTTAAAAACTACAAAGTGGCCAACAGGAAAGTCTTGATGACATTTCCCAGGGCAGTGTCCAAGGTAAATCTTCACTCAGAAAGGCAGATTTCTGTCTGGTTCTTTTTGCTTCTCTGGTTTAAGGTCAGCTTCAGTTTAAATGTGTAGCAGCAGATCCAGAATAGCCAAGGTTTTTGTCTTTCTCTTACCTGAAGCTTATTTAAGAATACAAACGTATCTATAACCAGATTTGGAATATTTTTTCAGTATAGATATAAAGGAACAGGGTGCTCCCAAATATTTTCCAGTTGTTTCTCCCAGTCACGCTCTTGTGACTGGACATCTTTTTGAATTTTCTCTTAAGATGAGTTTTTAAAGTAAGTAATCTGTCATTGGAGGTGGATTTTTCTTACTTGTCAAAAGCAGTTTAGTTGTCATCTCCAGAATATGTTTTCTATCTCTAGAGTTATTTTTGAATGGTATTAGAGCCTGTCACATCCTATTTCTGTTCTTCCTAAAAAGGGAGTGCAATCAAGTCAGCAGAGTCAAGTGTGAAGTCCATGGAATGATGCTTTAAGTGGGAATTTTCAGTGCAACTGGGATATCATGAAGCAGCTGCTGTTTCAGTTCTTGGAGTGCACCACAGGACAGGATACCACAACTGCTCACATCTCTGGGTAAGAATATTCTGAGTAGGTTTTCTCCTTTTCTTAATTTATCACATTCAGTTCAGGTCTGTGTAAGTTCAGTGTGCCATTACTTGTTTAGCTCTGGGAGCTGATCCCTCAGTTTTCCTTTTTTTTTTTTTTCTTTTTCCTCCTCTGAAATCTCTTCACTTGCCTCCTCCCAAAAATAGAAATTCCAGAAACTGACCTGGTGTTTTTTAGGAGAGGCTTTCAGCAGGTGTGAACAGGGTCTATAAAATTCTACGACGATTTCCTCTGGTTGAACATCAGCACCCTAAATGGCAACTCTGCTTATTAAAGCAAGTTACTGACATCACACTTTTGCTTCGTGATCTTGTTGCAAGAGTAGCCAAGTCTTGTTCTGCCTTTTTAGTTGCTATTTTACTTTGTTTGCCAATGAGCAATTTGCTGGTTTATGTCTGAAGACTTTTAGCATCCAGTTTTCTGTTCCCATTCTGTTGTGTGTGTTTCAGATTGTGTGAGCACACAGCACTCCCTCACTTAAGCTGAATATAAAACTGAATCACCCTGGCTGGGAATAGGGGGTTTAATTAAAGGGAAAATATTTTGCAAGTTAAAACAAGCTTTGTGAACCCTAAAGATGTTCCAGAGTTTCACAAACGCTAAACCACATTGAATTTGACTTGCCTTTGATCCTGAAACCTTTTAAAAGATGTATTAGGGATATTTTGATGTCTTTGAAGTTAGGAGGCCAGATATTATTTAGTCCATGTGGAGGAATGAAAGACGGACGGAGCAACTCTCAGTCTTGTGTTGTCTTTCTTTAGTTGAAGCATCACCTCTTGGGCTTTAAGTCTGAAAAGTTAAGGCATGGCGACTTCTGAGGATGCTGTGAGGGTGGGGAGGCCCTGGCACAGGGTGCCCAGAGAAGCTGTGGCTGCCCCTGGATCCCTGGCAGTGCCCAAGGCCAGGCTGGATGGGGCTTGGAGCACCCTGGGATAGTGGGAGGTGTCCCTGCCCATGGAATGGGGATTGGAATGAGCTGAGCTGTAAGGGCCCTTCCAACCCAAACCGTGATTCCATCATCATTCTGTGATGATTTCACTCCTTCAGAAGTGAAATGCTGCATCTCAAGTGCCCAGGGTTTCCTGCCTCGCAGCTCTGGGTGTTCCTGTAGGAAGCTGATCCAGAGCTCAGCCATTCCTGCAGCTGTCATACCTTACATGTCTTTAGAAGGACAATGTGCTTTTCTGAGGGATGCAACTAAAAACCAACTTAAAATTAAAGCTGTTGGTGCAGTCCAACACCATCCTTTTACCTCTGCCTGGCAGGTGAAGGTTTCCTTTCCCATTTAATGAGCACTTTTGCAGACTGACCTCACCCTGCATGCAAACAATGGGTTCCCTGCCCTCACTGCTGCTAACAACTTCCAGCCCCACCAAAGCCAGAGGAGCAATGGAAGTGTGCAGGAGGAAGCTGAGGCCTACCAAGAACAATTTTCATTCCTATTTTTACAATCCACTCCAAATATTTTAAGATTTTGTGTCAACAGCCCGGCGTGAACGCTCAGGGGGCCAAGTTAAACATCGAGGATTCCTACAGGTTTCGTAGTAGGGAAAAGAAGATGTAGTCTTTAAAATTACAGTAGAAGAGATGTTTCAAGATAAGTTTACATCACTAACATCATTATTTTCACAATGTAAATCAGTTTGACCTGCAAGTATAACTGATTTTTAACTTATACATATGTCACTCATTTTCATTCTGATCTTCCTAGTAGTACTATTGAGAAGGATTCTGGTTTTTTCTCTCTCCCAAAGTAAGCATACATGTAAGGATAATGCATGAAATCACAGTCCCTCACCACGTTTATCCTATTCCTTTCCTAAATGGAGACGGCAGAAAAAATTATCACTTAAAACTGTATCTGCAAAAGATGTGAGACCATGTTTGCAACCATTTAAGTTGCTGATGTATTTCAGCTTAGAGCAGATTTTAATTTTCCCTCATTTTGATGGTTCCTCAGCTGGTAGAGGGAGGAGGGGCAAGAGTGCTCTTTCAGACAGGAAAAATCAAATTAATGTACTTTTGAAAGCCTCCATCTGACCTTATTTGCAGAAGTGTCCTGCATTATTAAACTCTGACCTCTATTTGATTACTGCCTGTGAGGGTTTGGCTTGTCTTCCTAAACAGTCATTAGAATTTTAAATTTCTACTTTCCAACCATTATTTTTGTGTCTTATTTTGTAGGCACAATTTTTACCAGTGGTAACAACAGAGCAGGGCCTGCTTGTGGTGGTTGAAGCCAAAGGAGTTTGGACTGACAGAGCTCAGCAAACCCAGGAATATTTGGCAAATATTTACTCCTGAGGATCCTCACATGACAAACAGCCACTGATTTAGGTAGGTATATGTGTTTTTTGTCCTTTGGCTTTAATTCTGTCGGAACCTCAGCATCTTCCCACAAAAAAAAAGGTCCCTCCAGAGTCACAGAAGTTGTTTGATGTGCGTAATGAGGCTGACCAGCATTTCCTTAAGTAATTCTCCTGAGCTCAGCCCCAGCTGAGGGGGTTGCTGTGCAGGAGGCAGGAGCTGCCTGTGTTTCTCTGGGAGGTGACTGCTGGCTCTCAGCAGCTTTGATGGTGTCAGCAGGGGCTGAGAGGTGTCCAACCAGCAGCAATCCCACCGAACACGAGTGCTATTTGCACTGTCTTTCTCCCACCTCCCTTAAAAGCCAATTCTCCCCACATCAAAAGTGTCCCTATTGAGCAATTGCTGTGTGTCAGCACTCTCCAGCCCCGAGCTGTTTGCCCATCTCTGAAACACGCAAAACACAAGATGTCAGAGAACGAAAACAGTGTCTGCTTCCAGGCTGTTGATTTAGGAGGCAAAGCAAAGAAAGAAAACAAACATGCTCCAAAAAGCCTGAGAGTGCAACCAGATGAACTGAAGGAGGAGCAACCACACGTTTAGGTAGTGGTTCCTCTGGAAGCTTTGCCTGGGTCACAGGACTTTTTCTGTCAGACCAGCAATACAGCAAAGTCACAGCTATTAGCAAATCAGGAAAACATCTATTTATGTCTTAAGGAGGGTAATGGAGCTGAGATACCCCCAAGTAATTTCAGCGCTGCACGTGTAAACCCTTAAATTCGAGGGGAAATGTAGTGATGGATGAGTCCCATTTGTTTTAATCACTGTGAAAGATCCCCTTGCATTTCTCAGTTTCCTGCAATTGTGCAGCTGTGATCTCCTTGCCATATTCTCCCCCAAATCCTCCATGATTAAGCATGTGATAGCAAGGCTTCCTATCTTCCCCTGCTATCTCCAAATGCCATTCTTTTCCACATGTTGCTCATTTTAAGCAGTTTGATCTGCTTATAGAGCTAATGATAAATGAAAGGTGAGGGTTTGACCAAGGAGGTTCATTTAGCTGGACTCCAGTATGAGATTTGCAGTTTTCTAAGCAACTTTTTGCAAGTTGCCAGCCCTCACATAGATCGTGACAGAAATGTGGACTCCAGAATCCAAAACAACTCACCATGCTCAGTGTCCTGCTGCTCTTTATTGTGATAAACAGAATCCTAAGGATGTTTTGAGTGGTTTAGAACACCGAGGTCATTACCCAAACTGCAGCAATCATTTCCTAGGCAGACAGATGCAAGTTATTAAATGGGGCTTGTCACAGGTTTGAACTCTGCAGATCTACGCAGAAAAGCCAGAGAAAAGCCAGGAACACGATGAACTGACCTAAGAACACTAAAATCATGTCAGTAAATCACTTGGGTTTCCAGTTTCCAGGCTCTCAGGACCTCGAGGTTGAGAATGCATCAAACCAAAAAGTGGAGTGCAGGATGTCTGTGTATGTAACACAATCAAAGGAGGAAACTGAGCAAATTTTTGCACGAAAACCATTTTCTTAAAATCTGTTTTTTCCCTTCTTCTGTATGACTTTCCTTGTATTACTAATATTTATATCCTCTTTTACATTCACATATAGATTATGAATATCCAGTAAAAAATAAGCAAAACCATTTTATGCAGCCTTCTCTATAGTTAAATATTAAAAGAACACTTTAAATTCAGGGGGCAAAAAGAGTCCAAAGACAGTGAATAATTTCAGGGATGCCAATTTGGTACAACTTTGTTTAATTATGGTGTTCTGTTTCTCAAAACAGGTTGGACTCAATGATCTTAGAGGTCTCTTCCAACCTTAATGACTTTATGATTCTAAAACCAAAAAATTTGGATACATTTGCCTAAAGACAAAATTCGTGCTGAGAATATATTTGTGCTTAGTTTTGAGAATATGATTAAATTAATAATGAAAGTAGTGCCTTGTTTGGGCTGGAACTCCATTGCTTCCCTGAAACCACTAAATAAATAAGGAGTAAGGGATAAGGAATAGGAATAAGGAAAGTGCAAGGAGTGTGGATCATAAGAGGTGACCTGCACTGCAGGACACACCTGAAACAGCAGCACAGCTGTGACTTTGCAGCCATTTGGAAGAGAAAAGTTTGACTCAGAGTAAAATTTGCTCCTGAATCAGCCTGGTTTAAGGGAACTGAAACCCCCAAGAGGGAGATTTTGGTTGGAGTTAGTCTGTTTGAGGAGGCAGCTGCTCTCTTCCTCATTTCCTGCCCCTCAGTGGAAAGGTGGACACAACAGGAATGCCAAAAACCAAAAACCCTTGGGTCAAGATAAAGCTCACATATAAAAAGTTTATTCCTCCTTGCTTCAACCAAGTGGATGGGAAGATTACTTTATTTTTTTTTAAGAGAAGCTATGATTCACATTGGTTTGGTAATTGAGGAAACACTCAGATTTTGAAACCTAAATGCCATGAGTAAAAACACAGAAAAGAACTTCCAAGAAGGGTGGTTTGATTTGTGGTGCATGAGCTGGATGAACTGAAGAGAACCCCAAGAGAAATGAGACTTTCTGGAACTAGGGTGTTCAGGGACTAATACTGAATTCATTCCTTAATTTGATTAAGGCATGAAACACTTAGGAATTCATTATTTGAGTGGGAGAGAAAAGTATCCTGTTTATTTAGCCTCAGTCTGACCTTCCTCATGAACTGCCAAGGGGTATCCCTTTTTCCTGTATTTATACACTAGTTTTTCCATACCAGGTGTATTTGTTTTTATTTCTGGAAAGAGAGAGAAAAAAAAAAAATGAATACTGTGACAGAGATACAAACATCTTGCAAGGAAAAAGCTACTGAGAAATGGGCAACACACACTGCTACCTTTTTTTTTTCTGGGAACAGAATCCAAATGGCCCAGAAGTTGTAGTCCTCTTAGATTTCTTCCTGATAATTTCATGAAGAACATGGAGATAAAAAGGTAAAAAAGCTTGGCTGCATATAGGCAGGAGTGCAAAAGCAAGGGATTTAAATGCAAATAAACTTCATGAAAGATTAGGGCAGTTGGACATTTTAGACTTCTTATCCTTCATATGGCTTAAAAAATTAATTAAAAAAACCCCAGAAAACCAACAAGAAAAACACCACCACAAAACCTCCAACCTTTTCACTGATTAATAAGCAATGACTATAAGTGATCCAAATGCCCCCCAGCAGTTCAGTTGTAGAGGTTCCTGGTTTCTTTGTAATCAAATAATCTTTCTAAATTGTAAACTGGACTGTAGAACATATCCAAATTGCCTTTTGGTTATATGGGCTTTGTCAGAAAGGGTATTCTGCAGGAAGCAGAACAAAGGAATTTTCATAAAATTACCTCCAAAATTTTATTTTGGACACTTGTGGCCTTTTAAAGACAGCTTTTTAAAAACAACATAAATATTAAGGTCAGGAAGGCAAAAAATGTGACCTTTTCTTAAAAAAAATTTTAAACTCTCTCCATGTGAACATCACAGGGTGTTCAGCCCATAACTGTTGGATAAGTTACAGCATGTCCTGCAGGAATTCATCTTGATCCTAACACTTCAAATAACACAAAATGAAGTATGTCCTCAGTAAAATTGTTCTAAGGGATTCATTGCCCTCAGGATTAAAAACCAGCAGATTCCTGAGGATGTCTGCGGGGTTTTTTTCTGTCTAATACTTCAGTAATGTTGCTTCTCATTCCTGTCTTCTCTACAGTGACTTTTGCCCCCTAATATTTTTATTTGAAGGTATTCAAATAAATCCTATTTAGGTTATAATTACAAAAGGTGAGTGCAAGCGTTCAGGCCCACAGGATACAAATCTTTGTTAATGAGCCTTTAACTTCGCGACAAAGAATGAGAAAAAGAGGGGGAAGCATCAACTCAGTCACATTGATGCCTTTAAACTGATTTCTTTGGCCAATCTTGAAGAAAACAAGGGTTCCTACAGCTCTGAAGGCTTCCTAATTTAGGTCTGGCCTGCAGTTGCAAATTAACTTACACGTAGCTCATGTTAGAGAATATTTGAACTACTTCACATCGAGCTCAGTAGAGAAACATTCTCTGCTTTCAAAACAAATAGTGGCTGTGAGTATCCACCTGTGATTCATGGCAAAGACATCTGAGGCAAAAGAGCAACTATTTTCCGAGAGGTGAACTGCAGTTAACTGGGTTCACGTTGGAAACACTCAGAGGAACTCCAAATATTGCTTAGATGGTGTGCACTGAGTTTGAGGGCTTGTTAGAGATGAATTCTGCAGGATTCCAGCAAAGGGGAAAGTTTTTTGTTTTTTTTTTCTCTGAGGCAATGCTATTCTTTGAACATTCAGTTGGGATAATTTATTTATATTTTGGAAGAGCCCAAAGACTCCTTTTCTGTTTTATTTGCAATGCTGAATTTACTGCACAGCGTTGAAAGTAGGGTTAGTTGAAATTTGAAGTTGATGCCGCAGCTAAAACTTTTTTGAGTGATGGGTAGCTATGGAGGATACACCCCTATCTTATTGTAATTAACCAATTAACCAGGTTTTTTATATAGAATCACTGCTTGGAAGCACATGCATCAGGGCTTGTCTGTCATCTTTAACAATCAACTGCTCCTTTATATAACTTGCTGCTGTACTAAATCTCTTCGGGAGTTAATTATGTTAAAAGTGATTAGATTCAGAGGAGGGTGTGCAGAAAGTCTGAGGGAGGAATATCTTATTATGTGCTGTGACATGAAATAGTTCTGATTAACTACAGTTACCTACAAAGAACTTGGACAAACACACAGAAAATGCCTCCAAAAAGGAAGGTGAGAATAAAATGCTTTCATTTTAGGAAGGCAAGAAGCAGTTTCTTTTCTGGACCTCTGCCTTCTTTCTTTAGCAGGTTTTGGTAATTTATCAGCTAATACATTAGGCATGAAGCTGAAAAAGCTTTTAAATCTTCCTGAAATAGTTGGTCTATTCCCTCCTATTTTGCTTCAGATCAGCTATCACTCTTTTGAATGGACAAATTATTGCCAGACTCATTAAAAGCTCATAAAAAGGAAAATAGTGAGTGCAGCCATTGAAAAGGGACGATCACTTTGACTTGATGTGGCAAAACAACTTCACAGAGAGCAGAGAGATTTAGGGAGATATGGTGGAAATTATTATATAGTTCGGATAGTAAATGTGCTTATAGGTACAGTAAAAATGTTTAAACCTGCTCTTCTTTTTCACTGTTCAGGAAGCACTTAATTCCATTTTATTTCATTTTATTCAGCGGGGAGGCAGGAACAGAAGGTATCTGGGCATTTCTGAGACAGAGGATATAATTTAGGTCTGCTTGCAAGAGGCTGAGATGGTGAATAAAGGAGCACTTTGTGGCAAATCATCATTTACTGTCACATGATCTGTTCATACAGAACTTCTTTAACTGAAGTTCTGAGGCTCTCAGAAAAGAAAGGGGAGCTTGGGGGCGGGGGGAGGAAGGGAGAAAGAGTTACCAGCTCTTTATTACACCTCCAGAGTTTGATTCATGTCTACATCTTGACAAATAGGAAAGGCTGGGACAGGGTGGTTAATTCATGGCAAACAAGGAGCTTATTGTAGGTACCCTGCTCCTTTTGAAAGCAGCATTAAAACCTGCAAGCACTGGAGACTCATCACAATGCTTGCCCAATCCAGTACAGACCATGGTTTATTCCAAAAGTGTTATCAGCTGTGCTCCTGTGCTCTCCAGCTGATGGTCATTAGGAAATCCTAGATAATATTCCACAGTATTTTGGGAAAAGACAGCATCTACCTGTTCATGCAAACTCATAGGAAATCTGTAGAGTGTTGTTTTAGATATGAATATCTGTATCTGCTCTTTTGCAATATTGTTTAGAGCTTTTCTTTCTTCATAGGATATATAAAATTGTGTGTATTATCACTGCACTTTTTATTGGGCAGATTATTATTTCAGTCTGCTTCCTGTAATTCTGATTAAGTCGTGGTCTTTACTTCTGCAAGTCATCAGTGTTTCCCATCTTGCAATCCAGATTTCCATTTATTGGCATTAACAGTGCTTTGCTGGCAAGGCTATACCATGTATAACAGGTGAAGTATAGCTGGGTTTAATCATATCAAGCCAATTCTAACAAAATTCAGTCAGAAGATGCCCAACTGATTTGTACCCTCCATCAAGTCTGAAGACTTCCCTTCATGTTACAACTGCACACAATTAAAATTTTAAATTTTACTTCTCTGTACTCTTTCGTATTTATGTCTTATTTGTGTTCTTTACATCTCTGGAAAGTTTTTCTTTTTTTAAATAGTTTCATTTTCTGATTGGTAGCCATGGGTGGATTCAATCCACAATAACTCTCAGCTACAAATGTTTTCTGTACTGGGAAGTAATTTCTGCCATTTCCCAGTGGAGCAAATTTGAAACTAATTAATATTCCCAGCACCTCATGAAGAGAGCAGTCATAGTATTCAAATTAATAGTATTTCCATTTTGCTGATGGGATAGCTAAGGTACAAACAGACTAATTTATTTGTAGAAAGTCACTGTGGAATTCATGGTAAATAGGACAATAAAAAAGAGAAATTTTTTACCCCTAAAAACAGTGTTCAAACCACGAAAACTCTCTCTTTTTTCCTCAATAGTAAAGTTAAATATGTGAAGTAAAATAATGAAGTTGTTCTACAGATTAAATTCACAGTAATAACAGATGTTCAACAGTTTTTAATTTCTCTTTTTGAGTAATGTGGTCTGTGTACTGCCTGCAGCAGGATTTAATTTGTCTCGTTGCCGTTATCAGACAACTAAGCTGCTGTCAAAACAGGCAGATCAGGAATTAATGAAAACATTTCTCTGTACAGTTCTGTGATCACAATACAGGCAGCTGGATTTTAATTTCCCAGCATTTAAGTTTCACGTGCACAGATCTCAGTCTTAAACTCAAATCAGATAAAGATGGGGGCTAAAGCTCACTTCACATCTGAAAATCTGAGCTCATTAGGAGGGATTCTACAGCGAGACCCTATAAATGCTCATTAATAATCACATTTCCCCAAACCCCTTTCACAATTGGCACTAAGGGAAACCTTTCTTCAGTGATTTGTCCCAAGAGGCAGCACAGGGATACACAGCAGATTTTGCAACCCACACAGGAACACTTCAAAAACAAATTTTCTACTCAAGAAAGGAGTAGAAAACTGCCCAGATTTTACTTCACTTGCAAGGATCTGTGTGATCTGGTCTGGGTTATCTTCTCATCTCTCATTGTCCTTATGCCCCTCTGACTTAAGCAGTGTTCAAACCACAGAACTGTTCTGGGGGGGGATAAACAGGATGATAAATGTTCCTCAGGACATTTTGTTCTCATCATTAATTTATAGTCTGGTTTGGTTTGAGCCTCGTATGTAATTTAGAACCAGTCTTAAAGCCTGGTGAGTTCTGTGAGTAGCTATGGAATGTAACTTGTTTAATTTGTGCCTTTTCATAAGCAGCTAAAACAGGCCTTAGGTTCTTAAAACCAGCCTTTGGAAGGTGCTCTTGCTGTATTCTCTGTACCAAGAACCAGAAACATTTTGGTTCTGCTGTTATAAAGAAGAACATACTGGTTTATAAAGAAGAAAATTTTGGTTTATTCCAGAAGCGTCTGATTGTAATAGAGTTGATGGCTGTCAAACTCCTCAGAGAGGTGCACTCAGCCATACTCAGATTAGATTTAGTTGGAAGTTTGGGGGTTGTTGGGTTTTAATTGTAGCACTGCTCCTTCTTCTAGTCCAAATTAGGAGTATTGGTACTGGATTCTGTAAAGCCTGTACTGACCTGATTGGTTTTGGGGCTCCTGGAGTTCTGTGTAAGCAATCTCCCTCTTCTCTAGCCATGTATTCTTCCCTGCATTATCCCTTTGATTATTCTGTGGCAAATACTTCTACTTGTACACAGGGAGATGGAATGGGAGACTAATCTGACTGAAATGAAGTCCAATCTACCCCCTCCTGCTCAAAAAAAAAATTAAATTGTTGTGCTGGCACAACAGAGATGGCAGAAGTTAGAGACATACCAACTGTATACATCCATCCTATCACCAAAATCTTGTTCAATACCTCTCTCAGCCTGGGTCAAAGCCCATTCCAACCTGCCCTTATTGTGGACCAGATATTCAGGTATTTATTCAGTGTAAAAAACGTGCAGTGATCTCCATAATTTTTCAATTTCTCATTGTTTTCTGATAGCTTGATAGTTTTCAGTGATTCATTCACCTCTAATGCTGTCGGGATATGAATAGTGGGGAGGCTACACACTGATGCTAGTAATACTTCACAAACATATTATTTTAAAGGAAGACAACAACAAAAACCCCCCAGAATTCCATATACCTTAATTAATGAGGTAGCCACCTAATGCAGTTAAAGTAATATGTTGTATTTTGAGAGACAAAGAAATATGGATGACAATTTTATCTTTTATTCCAACAAGGAGTTTGAAAAAAGCAGAAAGGTTATAATACATGTAAGCATCAAATATTTGTTTTGCAGTGTTGGGGGTTTTTGTTGTCTTTTCTTATAAAAAACTGATTAAATATTTAGTGTGAAAGTTCTCAGCCTTGTTAAGTGTTCTCCTAGGAAGGAAATTAATTAGTAACCTGATGCATTTAATTGTCCTGAAGGTAGGATTTAATATTCTCTTTCTTACCTATGAATGCACAAATGAAGAATATTTTAATTGTTTATTTATACCACACCTATACTAGAAAAAATAGAATTTAAGCCTTTTTTTTTTTTTTTTTTTTTTTTTAAAACATCTTGAGTCCATGTGTTCATCCAGTCCCAGACAGCTGTTTAGAAATTTAACTGTCTGGCTGCTGACCAAAATAAATGGAATGCCCTTTGTGTAACATCCTTGTAAAATCTGTAGTCATGCACCAAAATCGATAAATCGTGAAGAGAAATGAAGAACTGAGCTTCAGGGTTGCAAGACATCTTAGAAAACATGTCCTCTGTTTTTCACCCTTCCTCCAAGCTTAGAATTTAATATATGTGTTGGCTCCAAGTAGCTGGAGTATTCTCTTTAAAGCCAAAGGTCACAGCACTCTGGCTTGATAACATACCGTTCTTGATTGCCGCTTGAACAAAACAAAAAATGCTGTTTGGCATAGTCAGAGGGACAAAACCAAAATTATAGACCACAATAAAGCCTGCCTGTAATAATCTGCAGTCTTTAAGAAGAGAGAAAACATATGCTGTGATTTCAGTGTTCTCAGCTTGGCTGGGGCACACCAAAGAGCATTTCCCTTCTTTTGCTTTTCAATCCAGTCACTTTATTAGTATTGCATTATAAACCTGCAGATATAAAACCTGGAAGTTGCTCTTCGGCCTCTGCAGCTCCTCCTGTGCATCTTTAGGAGGACTTTTCCCCACCCACCCAGGAAGTGAATGGAAAAAATAAGAAATAAGGACTAAAATGTTCAGTCCTCCTGAGACGCAAATCTGTGTGAAAATCCCCTGGAACACATTTAGAAAGTAATTTCAGTCAGATGAACTATTCTAATAGGAGAAAGTAAGCACAAGGACAATAGGAAAATGCAGAGAATTAAGGAAGTCTCCACCATTTTGTGAGCAAGGTACAACTGTTCTGAGGTAAAACTGGTTGCAAAAAGTTTCAGCTTAATCTCTAAAAGTTATCTCGGAGATCCTGAGGCACACAGACTGTGAGTAACAGACAAAACCATCTCCACCTATCAAGATAAGGAAGTTGTTACAGCAAAAAAATAATCAGTGATGGAAATGGGGAGTGTTCCTTTTTCTTGTACAGCAGTCATGGAGTGGGGGATGCTGCAGCCACTGAACTCTTCCATGCAGGAGGCTGAAAAAACCAAGAAAAATTACATTTAAATCCCTAATAATCTATCACTACATGAAGTACCCTGAGACATTTGGGTTCTGGGTGCTCCATCACATCTTCTCACTAAACTGTCATTTACTTTCACTGCAGCCCATATGAAGCATGGAATATATCCAGAAATCAAGTAGGAATTCCTGGTGAGACTGGGAGAGGTGCAGGGTTGTGTGCAGCTGCAGAGGATTCTGGTGGAAAGTAGTGATTTAGTCCTGCTAATTAACTCCTGGTGGTATTAAGGAAATTTTTACTCCTCCCTGCAGTCAATGAAATAATGAGGATCTAGTTAAACAAGTCCTTCACAGCTGGCATACCACGGAGCTTAACAGATCAAGGAGATGCATTCCAGTGCCCCAAATCCTTTCTCCATGCCCATCTGATAATCTTTAAATACTGAGCAATAGCTTATGCATATCTTTGGGCACCTCTGAATGGGCTCTGGGTTGTGGAAGATGATTTACCCACAGCGTCCACACGAGCTGTAGTGGCTGTGTGAAATTTAAGCCAGGCTTTGGGAAGCCCAGTGCAGTCATTCCAGTCCTCCCAGTAAAGCCAGATCTACACATGGACAGCTCATGCATCCACTTGCTGACACATCCACTGCATTAGGACAGGCCACAGAACTTTATGGTACTTTATATGTTACAGCTTTGATTCTGACACCTGTTTCAAGACCCTACCTGTTATTTCTTATGGGGTGAGAGAAATAACGTGGAAGGAATTATTTTTGTTGCTGCCCCATCCCTGAAAGTGCCCAAGGCCAGGTTGGACACTGGGGCTTGGAGCAGCCTGGGATAGTGGAAGATGTCCCTGCCCATGGCAGGGGGTGGAACTGCGTGATTTAAGGTCCCTTCCAACCCAAACCATTCCATGATTCTATGAAATTACCCTGATGAACATCCCCTAAAAGAAAATGGGTTTGTGTATCATTTCAACTTCTGACCTCAGGGCCTGCTACCCACCTTCAAAAGACTTCCAGAAAAGGGACACGAAGAAGTGTTAGGTACTTCCTCTGCCACCTATCTCCATGCTGCAAATTCTGTGTTTTCAATGTTCTCCAAACACAGATTAAGATCCGTGAAGCCAGATTTTTTAAATTAATTGTGAACTGACGCATGAACACATTTTATGGACATCTTTTCTATGCGGACAAACCCAAAAAGTTTTGAAAAGAACATTGAATTTGCTCTCCTGCCAACCTGTTCAGCCCTGTCCTTATATGCAAAGGCTGGAGCAGAGGACCCCTCCCTCCCCTCTGAGAGGACAGCAGGGATGGGAAGGGATCCATCCCCCTGGAAGCTCCCAGCAATCCCAGGCTCTCCTGAAGGGAAGAGAAACATCAAGTCTGGCCCAGCAACCTGACCTGGCCCCAGGGCAAAGGAGAATTTCCCTTTCCAGTGCTTGGCAGAGCAGAGTCCAACTCACAGGCAGGGAAAGCTCCGCTTAATAACTTTTAGACTTCTCTGGGAAAATGCCTTTTTCTGAGCTGGGGAGTGTTTTGGGGGTTTTTATAGGGCCAGAAGGTACAGGGATGAACTCATCCACCTCACTGGCCCTGTGGCTTGGGATGTGTTCACTGAAGTCAGCACTTGGGAAAACAACCTGGAAACACCAACCAAGAAACACATTTTACACCTTTTCCTTCTTTATGGACCATGTCAGACAATGCAAAATAATGCATAAGTTTAATTTTAATAGCCTTTTTTTAATTGTAGTGGTAGAGGTAGGAAGGAAAACCTTCTGCAAGGGACTAAACACAAATGTATAAAGCACTGGCCTGCCAAAGCGTGTTTCTACTGTTGGGACGAGACAGTGGATTTTCTCCAAAATATAACTTAGTTCTGAACAATTTATTACAGTTCCCTTCTGTGCTGTCTGATTTATTGCTCAGCTACTTATGATAAATAGGTGGTGTTAGTCTTTAGAAGGAGATTGCATCTGCTGATAGGACAGAACCTGACCATTTCCACCAGGCCGTTTGCATATTGGCAGGACTTGTAATTATTAACATTAATTCTCCAAGGAGCTGAATTCCTTATCACTGATGCTCTTCCTTTATGAGTCCCTCCCCTCCAAAGCTTTCAGCTTTCCAGCAACAAACTCTGCCTTTATTGGGATTGCTCAAGCCGTGTCTTGGAAGCTCCTTCTTTGTTTTTCCTTCAATAATTTGCTAAAAGTACTACCATGTGTAACCTTAATGTAGCAAAATATTTTAGTATATACTTAAAATTAATCCTGCAAACCTAAGAAAGAAAAATGAGAATTTGCTAAATCAGCTCTCCCAAATGAAAGTAGGAAAAGAGAAAGTACCATAACCATAACTGGAAAAAAAATCGTTAATGTGATTTACTTGAAATGAGAAAGTAAGGATCGGAGTTAAGTTTTTTAGTCCTTCTATTTGACCTTTTTGAAATCAGGGCAAAGAACTGTTCTAATCTGATATTTTACATCTCTGTTTCTCTGGTTAAATGATTGTAAAGGAACCACACGAAGTACAGTACCCACAGTACTTTTCTGTCTTGTGTTGATTTAGCATTTTTATAATATAAATACTTTTTTTTTACTTTTCTATCTACTTTTTTTTCTTTTAATATTGATTCATTTTAACCCTTTGTTGGGAGAAGTATCAGGTGTTTCCTTATGACTGGGCAGACATCATCAGTAACAGCTCTTTCATTTAGTAGATTGTATTTCTTATATAATATTCAGTATAATCTACCTGAGATTTCTTCCTTCTCTATTCTCTTGATTTGTGTGTAATTTTAGCCTTAATTGAAGCAACCTTTCTGATGTGTGTTTTAATTTTAGGCACACCAGCCATCGCTCTCACATCAGTGGTGTTTCTTGAACAAGAAACTAATGTACAAACCGAGAAAAAAAAAAAATTAATATGAATATCCTTGAAAAACTGACACCTGGAATTATGGATCTCCAGTCATATCTCTGGTCTTGTTATCTCCCTTTAGGTGTTTTTACCTGTGCTGAGACAGCTGTTTACCACAATGAAAGCTTTGTGCTGACACAAAACAGCCCAGTTGGTGCAGTTGACTTGTGAATGATGAATTTTTTCATGAGGTAAAAAGAGAACTCTTGTCCTTTTGATGCTGAACTGGTATGAAATTCCCAGGTCAAAATACATGCTGAGCAACACTTCTTGTACTTTCTTATTCAAGCAACTTTCTCTTAGTAAATGTCTTTTCCACCACAGCTACAGGTTACTTTTTATTAGGGGAACATGACCACTGGCTCCTCAAAAGGGACAGGCTCGTTTCCATATTGCTTTCCAGACCACTCCCTTCCCTGGGAATTAAGTGGCCTGCTTGCAACAGTAAAATAGCTCTGAGCTCATGTGAAAAAGCCATTTGAATCCTGGATGGATTGCACAAAACTTTGGTTCATCGGGTAATAACCAGATTAAACAGGCCATGACATAATAGATTCCATATTTTATCATCATCATCTGCATCTTGTCTAATTAGAAAAGATGCAGTAAGGCTGAAAGGCATCAATATGTTGATTTAATAATTGCATGGGAGTTGTTGCCATTTTATGGACCAGATGCTGTACTGGACAACAGGGTTGTTTCTCTAGAGCAGCTGCTTTGAAATCACACATTCAACACACTCCCTTTGTTTCATTCAGTGCAGGTATTTTTGATCCAAGGACATGAAGTGAAATGGCTTCAAACTGAAAAAAAGTAGGTTTAGAATTTTTATATTTGGAAGAAATTCGTGCCTGTGAGGGTGGGGAGGCCCTGGCACAGGGTACCCAGAGAAGCTGGGGCTGCTCCTGGATCCCTGGAAATGTCCAAGGCCAGGTTGGACACTGGGGCTTGGAGCAACCTGGGACAGTGGAAGGTGTCCCTGCCATGGCAGAGGGTGGAACTGGATGATCTTTTAGGTCCCTTCCAACCCAAGTCACTCTGTGATTCCATTTTTCTATTATTTTTATGGCATTTCTACAACTAAATAATATGCATCCAGTTGGACTCAAACAATAATTTTTTTTTTCTTCCTGGTTTCTTCCTCCTGGTTTCTTCTTCCTTTCTTCCAGTGAAAAGAACTGAGGAGAAAATTACAAGGATTCCTTCTAAAATGAAAGCTGAGGCTTTGCTTTTCGAGCAAGCTTTTAATATTATTCAGAGTAAACTTTGTGGTTTGGGCCTAACAAAAAGGAAGAAGGTAGGAGTGAATGCACAGCACCTTCTCCAAATTCCCTGCTGAGAGCAACAAGGAGATTCCTAGGATATGCTGAGGAGGTAGGAACCCACAGGGATCATCAATTCCAAACCCTGGCCCTGCACAGACACCCCAACAATCCCACCCTGGGCTTCCCTGGCAGCGGTGCCCAAACGCTCCTGGAGCTCTGTGGGGTTCCCTGGGGATCCTGGGCAGTGCCCAGCACCCTCTGGGGGAAGAACCTTTCCCTGATATCCAACCTAAACCTCCTGTGAGACAACTTGAGGCCGTTCCCTGTCCCTGTCACAGAGAGCAGAGAGCAGAGCCTGCCCCTCCTCTCCCTCTCGTGAGGATGATGAGGACCACAATGAGGTCTCTCCTCAGTCAGCCACTCCTCACAGGGCTTCCCCTCCGGGCCCTGCACCACCCACATGGCACTTCTTTTGGCTCTTCCTGACACCTTTATGTCTTTCTTACATTCAGGCTCCCAAAACTGCTCCTAGGACTGGAGGTGAGGCCACCCCAGGCTCTTCCTGCTCGGCCAGAGGAGAATCCAGCAGCAAAGGGTCAGCAGGAGGCCAGGTCACAGCCCCAGGACACTTTGGTGTCTCCCCGCCCTGGGGAGCTCTCAGACCCAAGCAGGGATTGCTGTTTCCATGCCCTGCCTCAGCCTGTGGTGGGACTGATTGGAGTCCAAGGAATCTGAGGATATAAAAGCTCCTTCCAAGGAAAGGTGGGTGAGATGTCGGGTGAGAATTGGCAGCGATCTCGCTCTGCCGAGTTCCTGCTTAGGGCTAGGCCACAGTTCCTGCCTTCTTTACCTCCCTAGCAGGGGATTGCCAGAGTATACCAGGCACAAAAATACATTTAAGGTCTAGAAACAAAAATAGGAGTGTAAATGTTTTATTGGCGTAACTGTTTTAATATGGGCAGTTGCTAAGCAGTAGCCAATTCCTCCCCCATAGTGCCAGCCCCTGAAATATGATTGATTCATTTCTTTAATACTGTTTATCTTAACACCCAGTGGCTTCTCTGTTTTTCAGTGTATGCTGAAGTGTCGTGCATTATCTTTTAATTGTTCTTGTAGAAAGACAACCCCAAAAAAAGCATTTTTTTGCCAGAGTTAGTCTTTGTCTTCTGTGACTGAAACTCTGGAGAAAATTGTAACTGCCTAAATATTTTCCTCGAAGTGGCTGCGATTCCTCAGGTTAAGTTACTGGTTATCCATTGTGGTGTCTTTTTCCCTTTTAGATCACTCCTCCAAACCCCATCAACCTTTGAATCACACATGTTTTGTGCTGCCATTTCATGATTCCTCACCTTGGAGAGGAAAAACTGGTACGAACCCATTCCCATTGGATGTTTACACCACAGAAAACACCAGCTTAACTTGTACTAGCTATGACCACATGATATTTTTCAGGCTTATTAAAGAGGACTGGAGACCAACTGGGATTAACCACACGCCTTTGAGGAAGTCTTGGGAGCTGGTGTTGAAGTTCTTTTTGCAGTGGAGAAAAAATCCCCTACATTCCTGTGCCTTGTGGTGTGTTTGATCTGTGGGCAAAATAAGGAGTCTAATTTAATTTTACAGTGTGCTGTGATATTTTTATGAAGGGTGTGATGCGTGCACTATTTGAGGTTATTTCCCTGCTCCTTGGACCGTCAGCCTAACACCTTTCACAGGCATTAAATCCTCATTTAAAACGTGGAAAGCCAAGGTTTAGAGGATAAGGCCCAGATATCAAACTCCTCTCATTCAAGAACTGAAAGCAGGTTCAGCTGATCAGCTCTTTTACCAGCATTACTGTGTCCCTGTCCCTCACCTTATATAATACAAATCTTCAAAGAAAGAACAGGTTTGGAATTTTTTTATTGTGAGAATCTCGTTTTTCAGCTAAGTCCTAATATAAACAGGGTGAAATACTCCCAAATACTGCTCATATTTCTTTTTTTCTTACTGAATTCTGTTCTGCTCAGCCACCATGAACCACATTAGAGTAGGAGGAGAGTAATGAAAAGCCTTCTACAGAAAAAGCAAGTTGACAGCAGCAATCAAAATCCATTCCTATAGGAACTCTCTACCTGCAGTTTTTACCTCCTTTCCTCCTCTCCAAGTATCAGAGACAATGGGACTTGCTCAAGTGTCCTGGGATTTGCTTTTTTGTGGTCAGTAGCATCATTTCTTTCTAAAATCATGTTCCTCTGTTTCAACCCTGGAGAAACAAAAAAAAAAAAAACCATAAATAAGTTCTTTTAAAATAGCACATTCTGCTTCATAGACTGCAAAACTTTTCACACTCTTCTTTCCTTAAAACACTTCAAGTGATAGAAAAACTGACCAAGTCCTCCAACATTTACCCTACCTTCAGGCTTGAAGAAATAGGAATTGCACATCCTTTAATAAGATGTGCAATGATAAAGCAGTTGTACGTACTCCCCGCTGACTGCTTCTGAAAACTGGGTCAGTTTTCAAAACTGATCAGGCAAACTTAATGAGATACCTATTTTTTAGGAGAATTTCAATAAAACCGACTCACCATGCATGGAAAACCTCTGAGCACAGGCCATTTGTACCAGTGTTGGTGCCTTTGCACTCACAGAAAAGAGGTTCTTCAGCACACAGGCCCATAACATCCCCAGAAATAGTGGGTTAGGAACCCAGCCTTCTCAGAGCAGGAGTGTTTTACCAGCTCCATTTGTGACACAATACAACAGACAAAGAAAACAAATCGTGAAAGAATAAATAGAAACAGTCAGGAAATATTGGATAGCTAATCAAAGCATAAATGAGAAAACTTAAGAGAAAAAAAATGCTCAAAGACATGATAGCAGATCCGAGATGCTCTTCTTTATTGCTGAATACCTTAGGATAAATATATTACTATTGAAGTTGTAACTGTGAAAATTGTTGCCCTTTAGCAGGTATAAATTATAATTTCTTTCTATTCTATCTATATCTATCTATATCTATATATATCTATATCATATATATATAAATAAAGAAAGGCCCACTTAACATTAGAAATTTTCAGATTTGTACTCCTTCTATGTATTCCTAAACATTTCAGGACAAAGTGCTGAAACATGTGAGGTTGGAACAAAATCCACAGTGCTTGCTTACATTGCAAAAGGTGATTATTTCATTATTTTCACACTTTGAAAAATGAAAATATATTATCCTGCAAATGAACCCTATACCCCTGTTCAGAACAATTTATACATATTGACACAGGCACACACTCTCCTTTTAATACGTGGGGTGGATTTACCACTTCACAAATATTTTCCTTCAGAATTTTCTTGGTATTTCCTATTGAAATGAGATTTTACTTAATAAGGGTGAAAATTCCTTGATTCTTCCTGGAAAAAAAAAAAAAAATGGAAGTTTGGCAAGAGGAGTCCTCTGTTAGGCAGAAGGACCAAAAAGATGGAGAGGGATGGAAACAGGTCCTTGCTCATCGTCCCCTGGCCTCTCCTGCCTTCCCAAGTGCCTTTATGGAATAGGAATGAGGCTGTGGAACTCAAAGGAGCAAGATTAATGTTTGATTTGATGCTTATCAAAAAGATTGCAGCTATGGTTGCTTCATGTGATTATAAGGAGAAAAGCAAAAAAAAAAAAAAAAGCCTTACAAATGTTTATAGGGATTTTTTTCCTTAGAATGATGCTTCAGGATAGGTTTTTGGAGTACAAAATCCAGTTTAATGCAGAGATTGCTTCAATTCACACCAGGTATCCAGACCCTTCCTACTAAAGATCAGGTCACATCCTTCAGGGGAGTAGTACTGGGGAGAATTTGTATGTATTTCATGTATTTTTCAGGCCCAGCAATCCATTTTTGCAGTTGGAAACAAGGAAAAAGCCTCACATTTCAATAGCAACCTCTCACAAGCCTCTCACCAAAGATTTTGGGAACATGTAGCTATCTATAGGCCACAGTTCAGGAGCTGTTTCTTCAACTTTAAAATACTCCAAATCTACCTGGGGTTTTTTCTCACCTAGATTGTTAGATTTGAGGTGCAAAAAAGAGCTGTCATCACAACTTCAGGGAGCTCCTTAAAGCACTGTTTGAACAGCCTGGACAACATCAGCTGCTGCTTTGAACTCACCCTCATGGGCTACATTTTCTTCCTTCCTCAAATCAGTGCAGAAAAATACATAAAGGCCTACTTAATATCTGGATTCTTTCGTTCTGCTCCGCTCCCCCTCCTCTTTCCACAGCTCCTGTTGTTTGAGCAGGATATATAAAGATACCTTTGTTACTTTTTCAGGAAAAGGAACAGCTTCTTCAGTCTTACAGTTCTTTGAGAATTTATCCACTTTGAGTTTTTATTTGGCCCTTGCAAAGGAGGCCACGGCCTTGGCAGCAGAACTAGAGAACATCGACAAAGGTATTTAAAGCTTCCTAATTCAGGCCAGTGGGTCAGAGCTCACAGTTCTCTTTTTTCTCAAAAAAAAAAAAAAAATTAAATTCTTGTTCTATAATTAAGGAAACACTGATGCCTGTCTAGAAAACAAATGTGGTCGATATGATTTTGTTGTTTCTGCAGCTGACAGGGGCTGAAGAGTGAATCAGCTGTGATTTCTGATACGACCATGGCTGTGAACATGGACATTCCAGTTCCATATTAAACCCTTTTAACCACTTCAGCACCCAGTGCCTGCTACACCTGTGCAGCCACTCCTCTTATTGCTACAGACTGGTGGCTAAAATGCTAGAGTTCGATTAATAAAGCAACTCCTTTAAAGAAATAGTTAAGGAAGCTCTCGAATTTCTCAACACAGATTTTCCCAATCAGCAGTAAAGACTGACCCTTGTGTACTTTCAAGGGTCATTTACTATTACAGTTTTATTTACTATTATAATTGTGGCCAGCTTTAACATAAACAAAAATCATGCCGGAGGGAGCCTTTCCAGAGGCCAAAGATGGGATATTTGAAAGGCTGGGGCCTCTGTGTGTTGTATCAGAAAGCAGTCTGAGTAATTCCAGTGTTTTATTCCTACAGCTCCTACCAGGCCTGCTTTTCCACTCCACTGGCAAATGGATTTCATATTTCATTTCACACGCACCCCATCTGCACAACAATAATTTGTGTACCTTTCAGCTGACTTTATGGAGTGAACTGGTTTAACTTTTCCTCAGGAAAAGGCACCATAAAATCGAGGTGTTGGTATGCTGTGTCCAAGTGTTTTTCCTCCGAGCAAGCTAGAGCTGTTCCTGCTGGCACCAGGGCCTGATAAGAGCAGAGTTAAGATTCATTTCAGGTGTAACCTAGAAAAATTTGTTTTCCTCCACAGAATTTGTCCTGCTCAGCACAGAGCACTGGGAGGTTTTTTCATCACTTTACACACTTGAAATCATCCAGTGGGGCTGTTGGCTCAATTATTTGTCTAATACACCAGAAGAAATATTTTAATCTTCTGTAAAAGTGCCACATCCTTTGTTTTCTTGATTGCTGCTATAGAATAATTAGTCTTTTCTAAATTCTGTGCTTGTCTTGTAACAAAAATTGACTGCAAAATTTGGTATTTCTGATTAACAGAAAAGCCTTCAAAATTTGTGGAAATACGAACTAGAAAAAGCCTGGCTTTTCAAGCACGAGATGTTTGCACTGTTAGACTGTTTTGTTTCCTGTCAAAATGCTGGGTTTGGGGGTTTTGGTTTTGTGTAAATTTGTAATAGCTGAAAAGAATCTGTAGATTCATGTTTCAGAAAAACAAATTTCTTCTATGAACAAGGTGGTGTTTTTCTCTTCTTTAAAAAAATCTTTAAAAAGAAGAAGACTCGGGGTTTCTTCCACTTCCTTTGTTGTTTTTTTTTCCTGTTCATCAGATATATTTCCACAGCATGGTGTAGAATCTGAATATCAGGGATCCTTTCCTGCCCTAGATAATAGGCATTTTACAAAATACTCTGAGGGTTTCTGCTTCCCTGAGCACCTCATACCTCCAAGTGTGAAATGAGTGGTCTCCTGTTACCCTTACCCATATCTTTGATTAAAAAACCCAACCAAGTGTAAATGGATTAAAGGCAGCACAGGGATATCCTTGTTTGTTAAGTCAATAAAAGCCTAAATTGAAAGGATTGTAAATCTATGAAATATTTACTGACACGTTAACGTTATCCCTGTTATTTCCATGCACACTTGGAGCATTTCCTGTCATGTTAATTAAATGTTTCTCACTCTATTTCTGCCACTTAGGCCAGGTGGCTGCTGAATCAATCAGAACATGAGGCTGGGAGGGGGAAGGATTTGCCCACCTCACTACAGCTCACAGGTACAGAGGGAATTGTCTTGAAAAGAGACATTGATTCACCTCTGGGATAAATAGTCAGGCATCCATTACCTTTAAGGAGCTCTCACGCTTTATTGAGGCTCTTGCCCCATTGATCTTTAAATAGTAAACTTTTTAGAGAATTCTTTTCTCACTCTGGTTTAAATTTGACCCTATTTTTATTGCCGTTACCTAAAATCCTTCCTTTTTGCCTTTATTTTTTTTTTTTTTCCTTTTTTATTCCAGGAGTACTTAGTTTTGTTTTGTTGTCCTTAAGAAGAAATGTAGTTTTCTTTCCTCCTCTATTGCATTTTATTTGAAAATGTGGTTTCCAGGGCCAGCAGCCAACTCAGCAGTTGCCTCCTAGAATAGAGATTTGACTGGAATTTATGGAAGAAATATAGGTGTGAGGCCTGTGAGCAAGGGCTGGCTGGGATTGGGTTTATAACAGCCCCCTTTGTCCTGCCTGCCATGGAAGCTGGGCACACAAACACATGAGATTGCTGAGATGGGAGGCAAACTGGAGGTATTTAAGCACAGAGAAAAACAGTGGGCAAAAAAACCGGACCTTTGGCTATAACTTCTAAATGTGCAGACAGAGCAGCTTTATTAAGGTCTCTGAATATTTTAATGCCTCTGTTTTGGAGCTGGCTGGGCAGGAGCCCTGTTTGTACCAGGGACTGTGGGAATTCCACCTTGCTCTGGGGACAGAAGGGCCCAGATACCCTTTTTTGATTTAGGAATGAAAAAATCACCCCATACAGTAGAAGAAGCGATATGGGATTTTTCATTCACCTTTCTGGTACTTGTGCCTGTGTTGGGGATGCATAAAGGCCATTCCAGCTGTACTGAACACTTGCCCCTAAAATCTCTTCCAGTGCTGCAGTTGCTCTTTACTTTGGTTGCGCTTGCAAACGTGCTGAAGGTGTGGCAGCACAAGGATACGGACGCAATCCACCTCCTCTGTTGTGAAAGATGGCAAAGCTTGACAGCCCTTTCAGAAAGAGCTTGACAGATCTCTGAGGCTACTGTGGAGTTCGATGCCTGTCTGCCTCAGAGCCAGGACCACAGCAGCTGAAGGGTGAGACAGTTGTCACTTCCTCCCTCTCCCTACCCACCTTTTTGGGTTGAATAGAGCTCAAAAAAGGGAGAATGCAGACAGAGCTGACAGCATCCTGGTTTAGTGACTGCACAGTGTCCTTCAAATTCACACAGTGCCCCTCAAATTCGCTGATATGGGGGTTCAGAGGGAGGGACTGCCCTTCTTGGTGACAAATGTACCCCTGAATGACCAAAGCTGACTGCTGGTCATTCTTCCTGAGAAATTCTTCTAAGGCTTGTCCACAGTTCTTTTTTTATCTATATTTTGATCTTTTTATTTCTTTTCAAAAAAAAAAAAAAAAAGGGTATTCTCATATGTTAAAGAGAGAAAAGCTGTTTCAAAAATCAACTCAACCCAGGCTATGCCTGTTCATCTTCATATATTTAATGAAGGTTAATGTGAATCCCATTAATTTGGCCCGCTCGATGTACCCAGTGCCCTCAACCCTTGTCAGAGCCACTGCTCTGAGTCTCCTTCACATCAACACTGGAGCATGACTTATAAATTCATTAAGTCAGGAATACAGCTCCTGACAAGTGCTAAATGCATCTCACATCTAACAGCATTTGTCAAAAGTCTTTTCTCATTAAGCTCAATGTGGGTTTTACAAGAAGTTCCCTTGGAGATGCTGGCTGTTTTCATCTTGCAGCAGCAGTAAAGAGTATAATAGTCCCTTAATTGATCCCTGAGGAACTGCAAACGTGCAGAATTGCTGCTTTGTCGGCTGGGTTCTCCCAGGGACAGGTGCTCTTGGGTAAGTTTAAGCATGTGGGATGAACATACTGTTTGTTTCTGAGCTTCTGTTTGATTTGGCTCTTTATGAAGAGAGCCGGGAGTTTTGCTCTGTGCTTGTACAAGGAATCAGAGCATCACAGAAGTGTTCAGGTTCAAAGGGATTGAAGATTATGCAGTTCCAACCCTTGTGCCATGTGCAGGATCACTTTGCTCTAAACCAGGTTGCCTAAAGCATGTCCAGCCTGGTCCTAAACACCTCCAGGGATCCAGGGGCAGCCACAGCTTCTCTGGGCAACCTGTGCCAGGGCCTCCCCACCCTCACAGGGAGGAATTTTTTCCTACTATCCAATCTAAACCTACCCTCTGTCAGTTTGAAGGCTTTCCCCCTTGTCCTGTCACTCCAGGCCCTTGTAAAGAGTTTCTCTCCAGCTTTCTCACAGGTTTCCTTCTGGTACCGGGCCATCACCATTAGGTCACCCCAAAGCTTCTCTTCTCCAGGCTGGACTATCCCAATTCTCTCAGCCTTTCTCTCGAACTAACTTGATGGTCTTATTGTCCTCCAGAAGATCCCACAAGGACACTGAAGGATGAGGCAGAAGGGGGGAAACAACCTGTGGCTCAGGCTCTTTATTTTCACTTTTCTCCTTGAATGAAACAAGTTTTTCCACTGGCCCGGGCTCCCCTTTTTGTTTGAGCAGATACTACTTGTTACCTTCTCTACTGCTTACAGTGGGTGCTCTGTGTTGCTCAAAGCATGTTTATTTAACAATTGTTTGCTCGTCCCTCTTCGGAAACCCATTAGGAACTATTCACACCGTGTTAAATTTCGGGAGATGTTGAATTTCACCTAATGCTTCCTGAGAAGCTCTGGCACCTGGCCTGTGTTTCAGGAAGGAGTTAACCAGGGAATACACATGGCAAAAGAGCATACATAAAGCTGTCCCCACCTTTCCCTCTGCAGTAACAAAACACAGACCTCTTTAAGGGGAAACTCAAGAAAGTCATTCAAAAGCAGCTCTTTCATAACTTATCAGTACCTTACGTATTATATTGTACAGGTGTCACTGTGTAATCCCCCACTCTCTCAACACTTTTTATACCAAACTGAGGATGTAAAAGGTCCATCTGGATTTCCTCTGGCTTTTCCTCCCTACATTATTCAGTCTCTGTTTCTTCAATCTTTTCTAAGCTGGTGGAACGTGCCCTAAAATGTCACTTATGGCACTTGCATACTTTACACTGAAAAAAATTAATGGAATAGAGTTTGCAGTTCAAATCCTGCCACTGACAGACATTTGCAGAGGCAAAGTCAGGAGGTTCAATTTAGAAGCTGTAAACTGTTACAGGGCTATAAATTCCTATTCCATTAATGCTGTGCAACACTTAAATGGGAGAAGAAAAAAAACAGCCCTCAGCTTTTTGGAGCAAGTGAAATCAGGGGTGATCATGGTGCTTCTACAGCTGCTTCTTCTACCTGCACCACTTAAAACTCCAGGTGAAAATCCAGTTCCTTGGCCTTTTAATTGAACTGTAGATTCCTGAATGAGAGGCAGTATTTTTCTTTTCACATTTTATTACCTCTATGAACACTGGAAAATTTTAATTCAATAGAAGTTTATTAACAATGATTTACAGATTATTTCACTCACTGAATTATGTTCTCTCTTTGAGACATCACGATTTTTTTTTCCTAAGACACAGCAAAGCCAAGCAAGAGAAGAGAAGAGAAGCAACTAAAAACCACAATTTACCAGTCCAAGATAAAATTCAGCAACACCCAAGAGGCTCAAGCTACTGTAGGTTTTGTATTAGCAGCAGTCTCCAAAAATCCTGTTTTTGCTGTTGGACTCCCATCCCTCTTTATGGCTTTACACAGTGAATACTGAGTTTCAAACCAGGGTAAGACATTAAGAACCTTAGAAGGTTCTCCTTCCATTTTTCATTTCCTCCCCTCCATCACCACAGCCATCACCATCATCACAACCATCACCTTTTTCCATCCAAAAAAACCNTAGTAGTTTAGAGGACTGCCTTCAAACAAAAGCTTTGCCTCAGGATTTCTTTTGGCAAAGAGATGCAGGACCTAGAACTGATGATAATGAAACAACACTTAAGATTTCGTTATAGGATACATTAAACTCCCCAACAAAAAAAAAAAAACAAACCACAAACCACTGCTGGGAATAAAATGCTACAGATGTTTCCAAAATACAATCTTGATATATTTCTTATATTTCTTAGGAGTCCTTGAACTCTAGATTATTTTGTATCTTGTCATGTTTAGCCCTGCTGCAGTGCCTTCCAGAAGAAATTCTGAGTGTATTAATTAGAACATGTGCTCTGGTTTTCTTTGCATCACAATTTCTTGTGACTAGAAAATAGGATCAGACAATATAATCGGATTAGTTCCTTGTTCCTGCTGATTAACTGTGGTGTTTCCCCGGACATCTCAGTGCCTGAGCAGGCTCCTTGCTCCTGGAAAGGACAGACCATCATGAGAGAGATTGTTTTACCACTCACTGAAATTTAACCTCTCTGAATAAGGGACTCCCATGAGAAACCACGAAAATCAGTCTCCACGGTGGGATAATGCCAAAACCAGGTTTGAGTTTCAAAGTCACCAATGAATCAAGAAGGGTGAGAAATTATGTCTGAGGAACCATTTCCTTCGAGCCTTGTTCTTGCACAGCAATGAGGTTTCTTGCAGGGTACCTGTAAATTTTTCTCCCTTCATAAATTAAGCAAGGATTTTCACAGAAGCGTTTCTCATGCATTTGGAGGTTTGGGGTTTTTGGGGTTCTTTTCACTGCAACTTTTAGTGGGAAGAAAAAACAGGGAGAATAAATTTTCCTCCAAACATTCCACATCATTACATTTATTTAAATTTTGCTGTAAAATTTTAACTAAAGTCTAACAATATTTTGCAGAAACAGCTGTGGTCATGGATTCAGTTCCAAACTAACAGAAAGCAAAGTGCTTTAACGCATTTTGTGAGCATTCCTAGCTTTGCACACTCTTCAGAAACTCACACTGGCTCAAATTAAGCACTGGTGTGTTATCTAAACTTTAAATAATACATGTGTTTCTTTTCCAAAGATGTTTTGAGTTGGTCTTATGGTTCAGGATTATTGCTAAAGTAAAGTAGTTATTTTGGGTAACAGCTGCTGCCGTTGATAAGAAGTCTTTGTATAAGGGCAATGTATGTTGAGGTTGGGTGTTTTCTCTCTTTTCAATTTTCACTTCTTACCCAGCTTCTTTAATGGTAAAGCTTTGTCCACTCGGAATCCCAGAAAAGCACATTTTTTGTCCAGGCTTCTTTTCTCTGTTGAGCAGCAAGGAACAGCTGGTAGGGAATTCTAACCCAGAGGACAAGTGGCTTGGACTCCCTCCCCCTCTCCCTTATTCCCCCCAAGAAGAATTACTTTGCTTTGAAAGCACACTGATTATTCTGGAATAAAGTAATATTCCAGATAGAATGTTCCCAGGGGATTGGGGGTGCGCTGAAGCTACTGCTGAAGGACACTGCTACAGTTACCCCAGTTAGTTTTCCTGTTGAACTTTACTTGCTTTGAAAACAAATCCTTTCCACTTCAATTTTAAAGAATCAAATGATTATGAGCAGGTGAAGAGAGGGAAAATGGAAGTACTTTATCTTAACAAGAAATCTGGCAGTTTTTTGAGTTCCATCTCATAAAAGTGGGAGTTAGGAGTTTGCCTCAATCATCAGCTTGAAAGGTATTTTTCTTTTCTCAAGAATTATCAGCTCCTTGTGATAGAAGGAAGCAAGTGAGGAAATCAGTGAACGGTCGGGGAAGATTTTGAAGGGAGGGCTCCGAGCAGGGCCCGGGCTCTGCTCCAGGGGCCCAGCAATGGCACCAGAGGAATGGGACTGAACCCAGGAATTCCCCCTGCACAGGAGGCAGAAATTCTGCCCTGGGCAGTGCCCAGCCCCGAACAGAGACCAGAGAGGCTGTGGAGTCTCCCTGACTGGAGATATTCCAGAACATCTGGACATAATCCTGTGCCCTGTGCTCTGGGATGGCCCTGCTGGAGCAGGGAGGTGGCACCAGTGACCCCAGCCTGATCCATCCTGGGATTCCATGAGTAAGAATTTCTTACTCAACCCGTAAAAGGCGTGACAGCAGAAATAAATGGTATTAGATGACTATGAGTGGATAATCCCAAATGTCGGTATAATTGACCTCTGATTATTTTGAAATCTATGAGGTTTTACACGCAGAAGCCATGGGACAGGGCATTAACAGCTCTGTAGGTCAAAGTCACTTTGAAATTCAGAGTGTAACTTCTCGGTGTTGCCTGCTGGATTATTCAAGGGTTGCTCTCCTCATTTTTGTGCCAGGACAGCAGTGAGAGGTTTGGAGGTGCCAGAACTACAAGATGGTGCTGATGGCTGCTGGCCACGTTCTGGGCTGGGACAGAGGTCAGGCAGGAGGACTTCTCCTCCAGGCAGGCATGCAAACTATGCATACACAAGGAGAGATCAGCCAGAGGCCTTCAATTCTTCTGAGACCTTGACTGCACAAGCACTGAGGAGAAATTGCCAGGCAGACCTTGGAAGCAGAACAATAACCCATAATTTGATGAGTCTGAAAGGTCCTGAGCATTGGGTGCAACTCAGGTAAGAAGCAGCAAGATATGAAAAAGCCTCTCAGCTCCCAGAGTCAGAAGACTGCTTAATTTCAGCCATTTGGGGGTGGGTTTTAAGCACACTGCTCTGATTCCACTGAGCTCCATACATTTGCTTCTTCCTGTTCTCCCCTGCCCCCCCATAAATTGGATTAAAGGCTTGTATGATTGATACATGCAATAGGTTGAATTCATCAGGCAGAAGATTGGGGTCAGAAGGAATTTCCATTAAAAGCAAACTGGAAATGACCTGAGGAAGCCTGGAGGAGGAGCTGAGGGGGAAGTAAGAGGGGGCTGACCAAGGAAATATTTCTCTGGAGCGTTTGGAATGGATCACGCTCGTATTCAAATTAAAAGAAAAGCAATCTGACATTGCCATTTGGATGACTTTATTCCAATACAGTTTCTGAGGAAGTCCAGAATTCTTTCTTAATACTTGCAATACAGCATGGAGATGCCATAATTTCAGGTCTGATTTTGCAGAGGGAAAGAAAATGTCAGGATATGGAAATGTGCATGAGGAGATTGAGACAGATGGCACCTCTGTTTTATCTATTTCCACGGGAAGTAGAAAGCTCTAACCACTCCTTTTTATGGAAGGAAAAGGGAGAAATAATTTGTTTTTAATTTTACATCATTGCTTGCACAGGTTTGGGGTTTTTTTTGTTTTTTTTTTTTTTGTTTCACATTAAATACCCTTCTAGACAGGTAAGCCTTAAATAAAGACACAGCCTTTAATTGCTTTAATTATGTCACATTTGTTTGAAAGAGTGATGAACTAACATAACACTATGAAGTACTTGCTCGACATGATTCATTCCAAATCATAATCACAAAAGATTGATAATAGTTTTGTTTGGTTTTTTTTCCCTTTCATGTTCCACAGTCATTGGTGAATTTCTACCAGGATGCTTCCTGGACACTCCAGGGACCACTTTGGCTGGAATTTCTGTTCTATTTTGCACGGCACATGGTGAGTGCTTCACATAAATGACCTTTTGCATCTGTAGCATGTGGAGGCAGGGGTTAGAAACAACCTAATATTTGTTTGATACTATTACTTCTGTTATCACCATCTGGTGCACAGCTAAAAAAGTACCTAAGATTATTCTCTCTTACCACCTGGCATTTTCTGGCAGAGCAAAATGTTGGATTTGGCCAATAGAGCTGCAAAGTGAGAGTTTAAACACATCCTGAGGTTCAACTATTGCTGCACCCTCTGAAATGTCTTCGGTACTGTATATGCACCTCAAGTGGAAAACCTGGTGTGGGGAAAAAAAAAAATTAAAAGCAAAAAGTAGATTTGGAACTCTAAAGATCTTACTGGCTTTAATTTATCTGCAGAAGGAATTTAAGTAAACAGAAACATAGTAAAAGTAGAAATTGAAAAAGATGCAGCACACTAAAACCAAAGAGTATCAAACATTGGCTGTTTTATCTCAAAAATGCAATAAATCGGGGGTTGATGAAACCAAAGAGCTCAGTTTACAGATGAGATTAAGCAGCCAGGACAAATTTATTGCTTTTGGATTAAAAGCAATCACGCAACATTTGTAATCAACAGAAGAAAAAGCAAATGTGATGCTCGTGACCAGGGAGAAGCTGAATTAATTGCTACACGTTTTTGTGCACCCTCAGTGTCACCAATCACTCCTGACACACAGGTATCAGGTCACAGATGTTATTTCTTTCCAGTATTTCTACACACACACACACACACAGAGTTTTGTTTTTTAAATGTTTTTAAATGAAAAAGTCCCTTCTGGCAAGTTCGCATTGATGATAAAAAGTCCAGTGCTTTATTTGGAAGTCTGAGAGGAAGCCAGTTTGGGGGCATGACTGCAGCACATTCTGCTGTGAACTCGGAGACCTCCGCTGTGGAATGAATCCATGGCATTCCTCAGCCCCCTCCTCAGCACAGGAGAAGGGTGGGGCTTCACTTGCAGCATCCCTGGCAAATAAAAACCTCCTGGAGCAGCTTCCTTTTGGCTCTGGGGAGAAGGCCCCAGCAGTGTCAGGCTGCAGAGAGGAGCAGCAGTGCTCACCAAAATGCAGAAGTTGAATTATCAGGGATGCAAAACGGGGAGGTGATCACTGGCACAAAGAAGGGGTCACGCCACACATCTCACACACACCGTGGTGGCTTGGTGGAGAGAAGTTTTCAAGGAGATTCCCAGTCCCACACTTCTGCTGTAAATTAATACATCTGATACTTTTTATGGTACTTGCCTGGCCTCTGTTAGCACCAAGATTTGCTGTGTAATAAATAGAAATCAATGTTAAATTTAAAGAAGGAAATGTTTGTTTTGGTTATTTAGCTCAGAAGTGAACGAGCTGAAGTTTATATTAATATTATACTATGGTTAACATTTCCCCAGACATAAACAAATGGGCTCTGCCCAAAATTAGGTTCAGCAGGTAACTATTAGAGAGTTCAGATTTTCCTACTGAGTTGCAACTTCTGTTATGGAAATTGAGAACATAAATGCATAACTTCTCTGGAATTCATGAATCTGATTTAAATCTGTGTGATTTATTAAGAGTTGGAAATTGAAACTTTTCTGCTGAGTGGCTTATTTTGATTGGTGGTGTGAAATTCCTTCCCTTGGTTTAGAAACTATTTGAAAAATGTAAGGTAGGAAAAGAATAGCTCAAGCTTGACAAGGAGCAGCCCCGTTGAACTGTGATTCTGTAGTGATAAAATTAGGATACACATCAGAAGCACTAAATGAATTACCTTGTAAAATTGGTTTCATGTCATGTCACATTCCTGTCTAGAGCTCTGTGACCAGATCACTGAGGGGAAATCCTTGTTTGAAATGATTTCACTGAGGTGAATTACAGATAACTTGGAGAAAACTCTCTGGTTTTCTCCATAAACCTCTCATGTGGAATACTTTTTAGTTCGACTTCTTTAATAAGCTATGTAGAACAATACTGCTGGGAGAGAATTCGGACCATTGTAAAGGTGGATTTGAAGAAAAATTGAACTCCAGTGCTTGGGTATGAGCCAGATCCTGTAACCCAAGTGACAAGCTTTGCTTATGGGCAGAATTAATTGCTGTGAGTCTTCAGTGTGCCCAGGTAGCCAGGAAGGCCAATGGAATCCTGGCTGGGCTCAGGAATGGTGTGGCAGCAGGAGCAGGGCAGTGATTGTCCCCTGTGCTGGGCACCGGTGAGGTCACACTCCAAATCCTGTGTCCAGTTCTGGGGCCCTCACTCCAGGAGAGACCTGGAGGGGCTGGAGCATGTCCAGGGAAGGGAATGGAGCTGGGGAAGGGGCTGGAGCCCCAGGAGAGGCTGAGGGAGCTGGGAAAGGGGCTCAGCCTGGAGAAAAGGAGGCTCAGGGGGGACCTTGTGGCTCTGCACAACTCCCTGACAGGAGGGGCAGTGAGGAGGGGTCGGGCTCTGCTCCCAGGGAACAGGGACAGGAGGAGAGGGAACGGCCTCAGGCTGGGCCAGGGGAGGTTTAGATCAGAGATCAAGATAAAATTCACAGAAAGGATTGTCAGGCACTGGAAGGAGCTGTCCAGGGGAGCGGTGGAATCAGCACCCCTGGAAGCGTTCTAAAGACATGCAGGTGTGGTGCTCAGGGACGTGGGGTAGTGGTGGGCTTGGCAGTGTCGGGTTAATGGTTGGACTCGATGACATTAGGGGTGATTTCCAAACGTGATGATTCTTCTGGAGACTGCGGGGTCAGTTTCTTATGTGCTGTAAGAAGCAGGCACTCTTTAGGAGATGTGCTGCTCCACAAGCACTGGCGAGGCTCAGACACCTCCGTTTGCTTGGGTAGAGAAGCCCAAGCCCAGTTCTGGATCCACAGATTTAACAAGCTCCAGGGACAAGATGGGAATGGGTGGGAAGAATTGAAATGCACAACTTTCAGAGGAAAGATGAGGAGAAATGGCCTCAGTCTTTAATGTTGCGTTCTGAACTGCTGAAATCCTCAACTGCTCACAGCAGTGGAGTGGGGGATCTGCAGAAAAGATTTCAGGAATGGGACCTGAGCTCTCCACCCAGCCCCGCGGAGGAAACCGGGAGCAGCGTTGGGAATTGAACCCAGATTTCCTGAACCTCCACTCAGATTACTGTTCCTCCTCCTCCAGAGAGAAAATAGTACCAAACAATAAATACTACCCTAAAATAAATCCAGAATTTATGTAATTTAGTATGATATCAAGAATACTTTGAAAATTTATTGAATCACAATTTATTTTTATTTTAATGGACACTTTTATGGTATTTTCTACCAACACAACACTTCTTTAACCCTACAGTGATATGGTTCCTGGCCGTAATGGGGTCAGAATTAATGAGGGGCAACATGGCCTGAAATTCTCCCATTAGCAGCAACTCTCTAACTTCTTGAAGAGTTACATTCCAGCCAGCTAAAAAATACACTGAGCAAACAAGGGAAACATTTTGAAAGATAAAATATTTCAAATACTAGCAGATGAAGCACTTATTGTGAAAAAAATAAAAAGCCTTAGGAATAAATTTTTTTTAAAATGCAGTTTGTTATACCATAATTATATTATTGCCTCAGAACAATCAATCTATTTTTTTCTGAGAATACTTCCAAGCAGTTGTTTTTGAGCAATTTTTCTTGTATGAATAATCAGTCTTTTGAAGCATGACTCCAGTGTAAGGTCAAAGTTGTTTTTTATATTCTCCAAGCAGCTGAATTGCTTTCTGCTTATGTGATACAGATGTCAAACTGTTCGAAATACTTTTGCACTTTGGTGACTTGTAAGAAAAAGAAACAAGAACTTTCTACAGCACTCGACTTTGTCAATTTGAAATTTCCTTTCTCATTTAAAATGGATTTTTAAGGTTCATGCTTGTTGAAAATCTTCCCACCTTACAAACAAAATGCAGTAATGGCTCAGTTTTTACCAATGACTTTTTATTAGGATTTAACTGTGCTCACAGTGGGGTGACAACATTCCTCAATTTTTAGTGAGCAAATTTCAGGCAAATTGGAGTCTTATCTGAAATACCTTTGAACCTGACAGGCAGTCGAAAGTTTGTTTTTCATCTTGTGAAACACCTACAGGTAATTCTGCTCTGCCAAGAATGAACTTTTGGTCCTACTGAGCCTGTGTAGGTTTTGCACCATTGAGGTTGGGTAAGTTTTATTCTTTAAAAGACATAATGGCAAAAATTATGACAAGATTAGGGGTAAAAGGGACAGTGTTTGGCATGTTAGAGCTGGGGTGGGTGGGAGAGGAGGGCCAGAGACAGAGGCCACATCCGTGGATTTTGAGTGGAAGCTTTGGAGTTTGCCTGTAATAAATCAAATTTACAGCACAGCTTCTGAGGAGGGGCTTGTACAGCCCTGGTGTGCTGGGACAATAGAATTTCTCCATGATCAAAAGGCCTGATCAAACATAATTATTGCTTTTGTGAGGTCTCCAGAGCCAGCCTCTGGCAAATTGCCATTTGATAGTGGTCAGGCTGCTCCCAGTCACGCAGGGCTGGACTATCCACTGGATCACATGGAATTACTGGCTCAGCTTCCCACCAGCTCCAGCATCTTTGCACAGTTGTCTGCTGGGCTGTGTAAATAACTCTAAATGTTTTAGTAAGACAGTAAATATTCCCCAAGTAATGAAATTCTAGAAAAAGAGAAGAAAGAAGTAATCCAGAATCTCAGATACCACTGGATAAAGCTGGGAATGGAAAAGCAGTTTGCTGGCAGACCACAGTGTGTTTTGTGAACTTTACATTCATGTTAAATGAACCTTCACCTGTTTTTGTGGTAATAATTTGATTTAAATAATATAGCTGTAAATTGCACATTCTCAAGAGGAATTAAGGATCAGCTTTTGCAAAAGGTTGGTGAATTTAATTTCAACGATCATAGAAAATGAAGTTGCTTTGATGGTCTGTGTTATTCATCTTTACCTTATCTTCCTCTGAGCACGACTTTGATAGTAAATTAAGGAATTTGAATGTTTCAGTGTTGTAAGCTGCTAACATATAGCTCAAAATGCATCTTCAGTGGTACACAAATTATCCCCTTTAATCATAAGAGCTTAATTTCATCACAAAGAAACTTATTTAGCAAGTGGTATACTCACAAAAGACACCTACATTTGGTAGCTGAATTGGAATTAGGTCAGAGCATCTGAACCATCTATATCCACTTTGGACAAATGCAAACCATTTTAATTTTCTTTAAAGGACATTTCTTTGTTAAGCAGATTTCTTGATAAACTTCTCAATGGGATTTTGTTACTTTAATATTTTCATCTGTGGAGGGACAGAGCAGAAGAACAGCCTAAATTAAATTGGGCAATCAGGAAAAAATTGATTAAAACTAAGGTGCTACAAATGAAAAAGAATTTATGCTCAAGAAGTGACAGAAACAACAGTTTACATGTTGATTTGAGAATTTTTGGGTTTAAGAAAGACATTTAGTTCTACAAAGGGAGAAGGCAGACTCTGATGTTGCCAGGAACAAGAACAGAGAGAACATAAAAATTTAGGAGGGTAACATGAAGGATGATATTTGAGTCAAACATCTCATTAAAAGAGGAGAACTGGGAGGGGAATGGAAACACAGAAAGGAGCATGTTTTTCTCTTCAAAGCAAACAAAAAGTTAATACAATATAAAAGGATAAAAAAAATATATGCTGAAGAAAGGCCAAAACTTTAAAGGCAACTTATGTTCCCATATTTATGAGACTGTATCATGAATACAATTTGAGCAGGGATATTTCCCACTAAAACCCAAAACTTTAAATGATAGCTCTTCAAAATGTTTTCCAGTGCTTTACATTTCCTGTAATGGAAAATGTTATCCTTCATTAAAAGCCAGCTCGACTGTCAGTATTTTCCATCATCCTCTGTTTTCTCCTAGGCCTATATTACAATTTAACAGCATTCTTGATCTTCATTTTCCCATCAGAAGAACTATACCAATTTTCCCTTCTCTGCTTTCATCAGTATGGAAAAGGCTCCTTTTGTCTGTGTGGAGTCCAGACCCAGAAGATTTGCCAAAACCTCACAGAAGTACAAAAAGGAGAGGTAAAGAATAGGCATGACTGCTGTTCTCCCTGCTCAAAGCAAACTGACAAGAGAAATGTGCACCTTTCTGAAGCCTTTGCCCAGATATCTGCAGCTGGGATTCCCATGGATTCTGTTACTACTCCCTAATCCTATTGAAGCATCATCCCATAAACCCCAATTCATGGAAATTCCCCACAGCCCTAAGTGCAAGGAGGACCTTGCTTTTAGAGAGGCCTAGAGCTGCCTTGTGAGGACATTCTGTGGAAAATTCTACTTGCTCAGGTTTAGGCACCTGTTGTAGGAGAACTGACCTAAACCAACTGGTGGAAGATTAAAAAAAAAAAAGAAAGAAAACAACAACTACAACAACATCCAAAAAAAAAAAAAAAAAAAAAAAAAAGAAAAAAAAAGGGAAAAAGAAAACAAAAATATTACATTTCTTCATCTATTTCCTGGCTGGCCTGGGGAATTCTTTGTGGATCCTGAGAGTTTATATGGATTCAGAAAGCAGCTGGGTAAAATCTTGGAATAAAGAGCTCACTGAAGGTCTTGAAGAACAAGAACACTCATGAAGTGGTAGAATATTTCCCAGCCACAAATTGCCAGAGGCTGAAAGCGAGTCCTGGAGGGAAGGAACCCTCCACACCCCTTATCACAGTCCTTCCTACATTAGTCAGAATAAAAGAAAGAGCTTTGGAGGAAGATTGGCTGTGATCTAGGAAAACAATTGTTACGTAAGAGAACTTCACCAAATGGTGACAATTTGCACGAGGGGAAAATGTCTGGATCAGGTAATCTGACCCTTTCTCACCTCTACTGCATTTGAGAGTTGGCTGATTCCACAATGTTCGATTTTCTCATGCAGTTCCTTTAAAGCAGCAAACATTTTTGGTCGTGTTTAGAGGCAATCAGCAGAGAATCCTGTGGGATTCCTTGTTTCTGAGTTGGTGTCTAAAGGAGCCTTTTAGGGACACCAGCCCCGAGCAGAAGTGTGCCATCTGTTACGATCTGACCAGCTTTCCTTTTCCCCCTCTGCTCTGCTCACTTGTTCTTCCTGCTGTCACATGTGCACGAACAAGCTGTCTAAGGGGGTGCAAGGGTGCACAAAGGGCACAAAACCATAAGGGACACCATCAGAGGGAAATGTAACACCAGCTCTGAACAGAAGGGAAAAGGAGATCCTCACACGCCAATTTTTCTCTTCTGCCTTTCATTCATTCACTGCTTGGAACAGGAATAGAATCTCTGCTAGTTGGAGATCTCCTTCTCTTCATTCCTGTATTACATTTTATTCACACAGTTATTTCCAAGGCTTAGCTAGATTAGTCACCTGTGCTTGTGTGTTTGAGTCACTGACATTTGTCCAGCTTTTGCTTAAGTTATACATAGCAAGGTGAAAAAAGAAAATTAATATTAGAAAGTGTATACCACGAACTAAAAAAGAGGCTGCAAAGTGTATTAAGTTACAGGAACCCTTCTAAGGAGTTTTAGGATCTCGGTAAGTTGACATACACAAAGTGTGCCAGTCCTTTTGTCTTCCAGAGAGTTAACATGATTAAGCTTTTTATCTGGCATGCCTTTTCACTAGAGAATCTGCATGAAATCCCCCTAAATTCTCTTCATGTCTTTCCAAAAAATAATATGAGCTTTTTTAACACAGCCTTTTTTACTGTCTGGAATGTGTTTTCATTTTCGAAGTGCTTTTCAAGGTTGAAAGGAAGAAAGTTTTGGTTACAAATGCAAATCTCCAGGAATGAACTCAAGTGAGTAGACTGAAGGCCCATGGCTGGCATGTCCTTTTGAAACCTGAGGCCTTTCTTACCCATTTCATCCTACGTGCTGCTTTTGAATGCTACAACATGAACTTCTTCCCTTTAGCAAAGCCAAACTGATAAATGATGTCACTGAAATGAAACCCTAGCACGTGTGAGTATGGAATTTCTATTACTGCCCTCTTTAGCTTAAAGGGGTTTCTTTTTCTAGCAGAGCCAGGAATGGATCCACACACTGTACAAGGGGAAGTTGAAACTGAATGTTCTGGATTTTCTCCTGTGAGGAGATTTGTGCATGAAATTCTGTGATTAAAGGCCAAATGGAGAATTTGGGTAAAAACTGGATAAGCTGGCTTTTAGCACGTGGAAGTGTGTCCTTGCTTGAAGCAGTGCCTCTGAAGCTCACAGTCAGATATTCATTGTTGGCAGGGGTTTTTCAGATGGAGGTGAGGGGCAGATGGAGAATCACAGAATCCCAAAATGGTTTAAGTTGGAAGGAACCTAAAAGATCATCCAGTCTCACCCCTGCCATGGGCTGGGACACCTTCCACTGTCCCAGGCTGCTCCAAACCCTGTTCAGCCTGGCCTTGGACACTGCCAGGGGTCCAGGGGCAGCCACAGCTTCTCTGGGCCCCCTGTGCCAGAGCCTGCTCCCCCTCACAGGGAACAATTCCTTCCCAATATCCCATCCATCCCTGTCCTCTGTGAGTTTGAAGCCATCCCCTCCTGTCCTGTCACTGCCTGCTCCTGTAAATAATATCTGGGGAAGCAGAAGGCTCAACCTCCTACAAGTCTGTGAATTGCTGGATTCAGGCTGGGTTCTTGAGCTCTGCCTTCCTTCACCATCCGTTCCCATCCAGCCCTCCAAGGCAGAAACTGAAACAGCATTTTGGGTGGAGTGCCCGGACATCAAACCTCCTTGTGGTGCTTGGAAAACTTGTTATCAAGGGCTGAACTGAAATTCCAAAATCTGTTGGAGGAACAAGGAGGGAAAACTCCCAGCTTGCTACTAAATATGTTCCCACTGAAGCAAAGTTGAGCACCACAACTGCTGGGGGAAGAGAAAAGCTTCAACCAAGAACAGAGCCCTGAGGTCAAACTGAAGAGAATATTCAGCCACCCTCCTAGCAGAGCATTGTCTGAACATGTCCAGTGCTTTGTAACATTTAACACACTCTGTATTCCAAAAGAATACCCTAAAGCTGAAGACTGTGCACTCAAATGTCTGCTGCACGTTTCATCTTTCAGAGTTTCGAAGAACACCAACGTTAACTGTACTTCAGTAAGGAATTTAGACAGAGCTAATCAGGCCATTCTGCAGTAAGCTTGGCCTTTAAAATCCTGAAGTGTGCCAGTCTAATTTTGGCAGTCACTTTTCCTCTTTAATGCATTTTTACAATTTCTATTCAAACCAGCTCTCTTGATATACACGTTCCCCAAATGCTGGTTCCGGTGTAAATTATCAGCCTTTCCACATTTAGACACTGGAGATCAAGCTTTGCAAAACAGGCCTACATAAAAGAAGGAGAAATAAAACTCTTGGAGTTGCAGAAAATAAACATTTAAACTTTTATGTCTTAGCAGCATGTTGGGGTTAAGCAAGAAAATATTTTTGTAAATATTCTTTTCATGGAAACAGAAAGAAATTGTCCTTTCAGTAATGCCTCAGGGGAGAAAGAGGAAGGTTCTTTTCAAATATTCCTTTGGAAATTAGAAAATGCTATTTTCAAGCTGTTCCCTACCGTTCTCTAATGTCCACAGGAGACAATTTATATGCTGCACTCTAAAACCGTTCTCCCTTCTTTTGGTGACCAAAAATAATTCCTGCAGCATAGAGATCCTGGAGTTCTCCATGGATGCATCTTGGGAGAGATGGCCTTTTTCTTACAGGCATTGGTGGCATCCAAGATACAGATGGGTGTAAAAGGAAGTCAGGCTGGCCATGGAGACCCTTTGGACCCAAAAGAATGTTTTCTCATGTCCTTGTTTTTTATTTGGAGCAAATAAGGTTTATTATTTAGAGGAAAGATGATCATTATTCTGTTAGTTCAGATACAGATTTTTTTTTTTTTCTTTATCTGCCACCTGTTCTAGATGTCAGGAATAACATACAGATGACACAGTGAGCATATAAAGTTCAGGTAGTTTAAAAAAAAATCATCATTGCCGGTTTCTACAATAGGTGTCAGTGGCTTTTATAATTTCTGTGATTGCTGAGTTAGAGCGCTTTAAAAAAAAAAAAAAAAGTGTTTTTTTCTTTTCTATCTTCCAAGAAAACATGATCCAAAATAAATATCCTCAGATTCCGTCAAAGTACTGATCTCTGCCATATCTGAGCAGCTCAAAGCAGAAAAGCAAACAGGTTTCAGTGATAAAATGACTGTAAATTATCAGTACTGGATGAAATCTCTCTGTGTCCAAGAACAATTCTGACAAAACCCACAAGAAGTTGTTGCATGGTTGTGTAATAAGTGTAGGATCTTATTCTGTACGGCACAGGGTTTGCTCAGGACTAGACGTCCTCAAGATTGGCTGATATTTCTTTGTGTTCTGAGGGGAAAGTTCTTACGTTAATCAAATGGGCTGGGAGGGAAAAATCAGTTCCTTTTTCCTTTGTAATCACCACAGCGATTCACCCACATTTTTTATTGCTTCTTTATCAGCTTGATGACACAGTGAGATCTCTGCTATAAAGGCTCCCTGTGGTGTACGAAACCTCTGACTTTACCATGGCATTTCTCTGGTTCGTGCTGGGAAGATTTTAATGGACATAAACACAAGATCCTCCTCTTAATCCATGTCCAGTATTACAGAAGCTTGAACTATAAATGCTGGAACAAAATGATGATGTTTGAAAATGGTGTTTCAACGTTGCAAAATAAGACACAGCCAGGAAGCCACTGCACTTACTCCCAAGTGCTGCTGGCAAATGTGAAATCCAAGTCCAGCTGGAGCAGTGGACAGTGCACAGAGCCAGGCATGTTTAAACATCCCTGCTGGAATCAGAGCAAGAAGAAAGAAAAGCAGCAGTCAAATAGACTGATCCAGTAATTTCCATGCTTGCTTTGGCCCCTGCTCTGCTCTGGTAGGTTTGTTCTTTGCCTCAGAGCTGAGACAACCTCCTGCCATCTGTGCAAGCACAGAGCCTGTTCAAAACAGGCAAATACAACGGGGTCAAGAAATCTGAGGGCTAATGCAGAGTTTATGCCTAAGTCAAAATGAAGTTTGGCTGCAGCACACCCCCACAAGGCCGCAGCATTTTTAAATTTTAGTACAACTGCCACCGAATTATTGTTGCCTTGATTAGAATTTTAATGTCATGAAACAGTGGTATACATACCCAATGAAACATAGTATTCAAAAAGAGCCAATACAGTCGAAATTCAATATCTTCAGCATCTTAGTATTGCTCAAATATATATTTCATTAAGCAAAGGAAATTGAAGAGAAGGATCTGTTCAGTTTACAGGGAAGCAAGCCTGTGAGGGTCTGAGGAAAAGGGCATGAATTAGCCTGGTCAAAGAGAGATCAGGCAGATTTTTTATTTTGTGGGCTTGCAGGCTATTACAGCTTTTTTGTCTGCACAGTTGCTACAAGGATAGAGTTAAGGCCTATTCTTTCCATGCAAGGATCATCTTGTCAACTTCACATCTCAATATTTTAGCCCCCCCCTGCATTTTATGCCCAGGCAGAGCAGGGGTCATCTGTTCCATGACTTGGATCTCTTGCGTAGGCAAAGCAGGAGCAGTGTCTGAGGTCTGAGGTTGTTCGCAATACTCTGGTTGATCAACTGTTCCTAATTTCCCCAAATTGTTCCTTTTTCTAGCCCCTTTTCCCTTTGTTCTGTAATTAAGCCCACATGTCCCTATTTTTAACTCCTCTAGTCCTCAGGCCCAAAACATGTTTCTGATTGCAGATGCTGCCCTTCTTTGAACTTTTGCCTCCCTGACTCAGCTGCCGAGTATCCGAGCACTGAACTGCCCTGGTGCCACCACGTTCTGTGAGCCAAAAATCAGAGTTTTTGTGCTTTAACCACCTCGGCACCCCACCACAGCCAGCAGGAGAGGATGATGGACGTGCGAGGGCAGCAGGAGTGCAGTGATGGAGGTCCCTTGTGTCCAACTGTCCCTCCTTTCCGTGTCACCGTGTTACCACAGGACTGATGTGACACGGAGCCTTCTCGGGAGAAGCAAATGCAGCTGGTTTGTGTCCCCTGGCTCTTTATGTAGCACGTGAGGGGTTTGCTCTGCGTGTGTGTAGCCATGAAAGGTGATTTTGAAAATAAATGGAGCACATTAGCAAAAAAAAAAGAAGCACCACCTGTCAGGATTGAGGTGAGGGTAAATTGAGAAGAGGTAACAGGAAAGGTGAATGGATAAAGCAAAAGGGACCTAAGAAGAGAAAGTGTGAAGGAGTAGAAAACAAGGGAAGAGAGGAAAGTGCATGGCAGCAGCACCACGGTGAGCATGGATCAAGTGAGGGGATACTGGGAAGGAAAAGGGAAAAAGAGACACAAAATCAAGGGGAAATGGACTCAGAGGGAGCGAAGGAAATCACCCCAAAACTTTTCTTTGGAGTAGACTACGTGCCTGAGATATTTCCAGGCTGCTCCCGAGGCTGTTCCAACAGCACCTCCAGCAGGTGTGCTCCCAGCCAGGGTCCCAGGGAAAACACCCCACTCTGTTGGGACGTGGGGATCCATCGCAGCTGCCTCAGCAACCAGCCAGCTCAGGGGGGAATGGGAGCGACCTAACTGCATGCCCAGGAGCAGCAAACCTGACATCAAAAGGGAAAGCAGGGAAGGAAAGCTCCAGCTTCAGCCTCAGGGGATGCCCGGCCCCGTGCTCAGCATTGCTTCCCTGGCCCAGGCAGCAGCGAAGTTTTGTTTTTGTCTGAGACGGCGCTGGCTGCTGGGGATGCTGTCACTCCTGCGAGGAGGCAGTGCCTGTGGGGAGTGTGGGCTTGGGCCAGGCCATCCCATCCCGTTCCATTCCTGCTGCTCATCCAGCTGCTGGGATCTTCCTTGTAAACAAGCTGATTATTTGCTTTGGGTTTTTTCTTCCCCTCTCACTTGCTTCCAGTTCCCCATTTCTTTCAGCATAACAGGAAGGATATCAGACACCTCTCGGATTTGCATTTTTTCCCAGTTAGCAGGGTGTTTTTCCTACTTATTTTTCATAGAAGGAATAAGGAAGAAAATTTTCCAATTGCTTTTTCCTATTTCTTTTCATTAGTCACTATGTCATTGCCTGTCTATAGCTGTCCATTACTGCCTCACGACTTGTCTCCAGCAGGGTATAAATAGTCTCTGTTTACCTGGTTCCTGCTTTTGCTCCTACTTCAAACATTTCCAGTAGCCTGAGGGGATGTCACCTTTCATTTTGGGCATCACACCTGTGTTACAAAGATTAATAATGAAAGGCCACACGAAAAAAAAATCACTTTTGTGACTTTGGGATGAAAAACAAGTGTTTACTTCAGCTGCAAGGCATTTTTTGCAGTTGTTTAAAAGGATAGAACTTTGTTTATTAGGGCACCATTTCCATCTTCTCTGATGTCAAGTTAAGATCATGTTGAACAAGAGGACAAGACCTTTGTGTTGAGGCTCTTTGAATCCTGATGCAGCATTGCCATCTCATGAAACCTAAAACACAGCTGAGGGGCCAATTTGAATCAGAGGTAGCAAAGAATTGTGAGAAAAGGAAAAAAGATTTTCATAGAGACCAGTAGTGATTTAAATTCAGTGTATTTCAGTGACTGTTTTGTCCTTTTCCAAAATCTTCCTGACTGGATTCAGGAGAGGTGGAATGCTAGGAGAAAAAAAAAAAAAATGCACAAATTCTTTTGTTAAGGCACATTTTTCTCTGAACTATGGACAGAAAAACATCTTACATTTACACCCATGATGTCCCTGTGAAGTAGGAAAAGTCTGTAAATCCAAGCTAAAAAGTAAGGATACATCTGTGAAATTCCATGCAGATACAAAAGGAGATGGTAGTGCAGTGTTTTGCTCAGATTATACAGATATCATTCCTCCCTCAAAAGAAAAAGTAATTGCTTAAAAGTTCAAAACCTGTCTTTTGTTCTAATATTTAGGCATAGTTCTCACTTCATATTTCCTGGTAGTGACCTTACTTGATGTGGTGAAGAAATGAGCCTATTTATTAAATCCTAAATGCAACCCGCATTCACTGATGGTGAAAGAATGAACAAATAGGGAACAAGACTTTAAGTGGAGAAAAACCAGCAGGGTACAAATGTGATTCAAAGTTCTTCCCTTCCTCTTTAAAGGGGTACTAGACTTCTTCATTCTGAGAGTGGCCAAGCACTGGCACAGGTGCCCAGCGAGGCTGGGAAGTCTCTCCATCCTCAGAGATTTTTAAAATTCAGCTAGACAAAACCCTCTGGAAGTCCAAGCCTGGAGCTTGGACCATGGAGCTTCCAGAGGTCCCTTACAACTCATTTTTTTCTGTGTTTTTTGGTTCTGGAATATCCCACTAAACTGAGTTCTGGAGCATCCAAAGCAGGTACAGGATAAATCCCAACCAGACCACTGGCTGTGCTTTCCTTACACCCCAACATTGCCCTGTAATGGTGGGAGGGCAAGAAATGTGAATTTTTCCTTGCCAGCAGCTGACATTGTATAAAAAAAAGTGAAAGTGAATAGTTACTTGAGTTTCTCTAAATGCGCTGCTGGCACGTGCAATTGCCCACTTTTCAGAACAAGATGTGGTTTTTGGGCACAATTTAACGTCCACCTCCTTCCACAGCTGTGCACAACGCTCTCACAGCCATGCTGTCCCTGGAAAAACCCTGTAAATGCTGGCAGCCTGCAACACAGAGGAAGGAGCTGCTTCTGATGCCTGATCAGTTTGAGCTGGAGCAGAGACCAGACAAAATGAGAGGAATAAAGCAGGGATTTATGGCAAGGCCTTCCAAGGGCACAGCCTGGCAATGCCAGAGCCCGGCTGCAGCCCTGCCAGGATGGGCCTCGAGATGGGCACAGAAAAGGGGCCTGGGCACGGGGTTTCACACTTGGAGAAGTTCTGCTCCATCTGCATCTTGAGCTGAACTGGCCGATTAATCACTTGGAATGATGGAGTTCCATCCTCCTTGCTTGCCCTCCTCTTTTTGACATTGTTGATGCTTTTGGACCGGAGGTTGGGAAGGATTGTCCTTGAATCTTGGGCTGGAGAGAATTGTTGTGTCTGACTGCCCTGGGAGGACAACTCAGTAACACTAAATATGAAGCTGAGAGCTACACACTAAAGCAGAACAGAAAAAAAGCTTAACACTGAAGGCATCATTTCCCTGGGAGAGTTGTGCTCTGCAGGGGCTCTCCTGTTTCCATGCCAGCTCCCTGGCCTCACAGATGGCCTGCACACGCATGACAAATCTGACGTGCTCTGGGCACACGCAGCAGCCGCTTGTGCTGCACTTCTGGGTGTCACCTTTGGCCGTGGCCCAGCCCCCTGCCTGCCCTCTGCAACCCCCAACACACAGCCAGACCCTTCTCCCTCTGTCCCCCACCCTCTTGGTGCTCCAAGGAGGCTTTTCTGCAATTCCAGAGCATGAAGAGCCCATGATCTTGGCACGCTCAAACTCCATCCAACATTTCCTACAAGGCACAGCTGCACGAAGACTGGGCAAAGCTTGCTTCTGCACCACTGCTTAATACACTTGCTGGAGCAAGTGTTTGTGCTTTTTATTTGAGGGTGATGTGGCTCCACCACAAGCAGGTGGATGTTTCCTGAAAAGCAGTGTTTTCCCAAAGATGGCAGCTTATCTCCAGTAGGCTGGTACAGGTGAAAAATCCATTTAAAATTAATTTTTCCTCACACCAAATGGTCTTCATCACTTAGTCTCATGAGCATCTTTTGATCTTTTCCCTCTCTGTCCCTCTGCCCTCTGCAGTCCTTGACCTCACTCTATGATTATTTAATGTAAAATATTGATGACAGAAGAGAGGCTCATTATCAACCCAAGGTCTGTGCTGTCTCCTGTCAGCATGTACCCTGGCAGAGATCCCAGAGTCAATGTGAATTCCGTGCAATTGCATCCAAAAGCGGCGAGATCCGAACACGTGGTGCTTCCTCAGCTTTTCTGTGGAGAGGAAGAGACAGAGAGAGGAGTTAAATTCCAAGTCCCGAAATTAGAGGATAAACAAAGCAGGAGTCCTCATCACTGTTCAACTTCTGGGGTCTTTCAGCAGCAGAGAGAATTCAGTATCCTCTGAACTCATCAATGGAAAATGGCCTCTCCTGCTCTCCACACTCCTGCATCTGTAATTCCATTTCTTTTGAGATGACTAACCACGACTAGGAATTTGGAATAAAACTATATCTAGCAGAAGAAGAAAGAAAAATCACTTACCAAGTCCTGACTGTTCCTTGGAAACTTTTGCACATGTAACCAGAGAGAGCATGAAATGATCGTGGGGAGTTTTACAGATTTCAAAAAGTGAAGAAAGCACTTGAGCCACCACCAAGAAAAGGAAAACAACCCAAGAGGAAAAGACCACCTAGAACTGATGAGGGGCCAGACACCTGCCTTTAATTGAGTGCCTAAAGAAAACAGTGTCTGGCCGCCCTTTAATGTGCAATGAGTTCTGACGTGCTTTGACACACGCTGTGTGAAGTGCCGTGCGTGCTCTTAGTTGATGGTTAGAAGGAAATTCTTATGCTGCAGCATGGTGTGTATCTTGCAGACCTGAAGCATGAAAATGTGAAAATTAATAAAATCCTGCCCAGCTGAATGAAAAAAAAAGTGAAAATGTGCAGTGCAGGATACACTGGACAGGTATAATAATCCTATTAAATCAAGAGCAACAGCAAACGTACCTTTGTCACGCAGCTGTTCATTCTTTCTCCCCCTTTCTGAGGTTAATGTGGGAGAACATTGAGGTTTTGTATCTAATATGGACAGTTGCAATTGAAGCAAACACGAACAGAAGACAAGACAAACCCTGATTTTTAATTTTTTTATTATTTTCAACTGCCTCCCTTCATTGTTCCCTATCATTGTATTCCTGCCAGTTACTCCTGAGGAGTTTATCCTGGATATATCATGGCCAAGGTTCTATCTCACTTTGTGTTCTTACCTCTTTATCACTGTTAGAAATATTACTGCCCTTCCATCCTACTGAATTAGAAAAAAATAACATCTGTGACTGCTTTCTCCATCACCCCATACATCCCACTCTGCTCTCAAACTGTTTCCAAGACCTTGTTCCACTGGGCTAAACAGCTTTTCTCTCTCTTCCCTCATCTCTCCCCATCACAGCTCTCCCTCCTCTTGAATGCATGAGTGCACCAGCACTTTCTGCCAAAATTATCTTCTGAGCTGCTCTCTCTGCCTGGCAAACCTGGCTGCTCAGGCCCTTCACTGCCATCCCCTTCACCCCCTGCTCTGTTTAAGCTCTCACTGAATGCCAGGAAGTTCTCTCAGCTGCTCCTTCCTGTCCTGCCCCCACAGATTCTCCCCTGGCCAGCCACAGAACTGCCTTTTCAGCTGCCTCTTGCCCTGGCTCTCCTGCTGCCATTAAATTCCTTCCTACATAGGGAATAATGGTTTTGTACTGCTGTACAAAAGCCATGTTCTTGTCCTCCTCTAAAGGGATGAAATAGCAGCTCAGTGGGACTACCATTAGCTGGATTTTTAATCAAATAGCTTGCTACTGTTTGAAGAACACACCACTTTTTAAGTCAGTGCCATCACACAGTTCAGACAGTGACCCTACTAATTCACACCAACACCATTCCTTTGCTCCTGGACTTTTCCCTGTCCTCTTTGCCACACTACACAATTGGCAACTCGATCTTCAGAATGTTTTCCTTCTACTCTGCTGCTGTATTGTTGTGCAGTTTCTGCTACAGGGAGTTCAAGATACAAGAGATGCAACACCTAAGGGACAAAACCATGTCTCTCTAGGGAAAATCAATCAGAAAGGAAATTTTCCATTGAATCACAGAAAGGCTGGGATTCTTTAAGGGCCCTTAAAGATCCATCTTGCAACCCCCCTGCCAAGGGACACTTTCCACTGGACAAGGATGCTCAGAGCCCCATCCAACCTGCCATGGAACACTTCAGGAATTATTTCCTTTCCAGTTTATTTTGTAAATCCAAAATTCCTGAAAGAGACTACACGCTTTGATTTAATACAAGAATTTTTAAATCAACGTTACTTTATCATAATTTATGCTCACAGCCTTGTGTTAAATTGCTTTGGATTTACTTCAAGGAGCAACAAATGTCAGCTGTTCATTGTGCATTTTGCCTTGCATCAGAAGGGCCTTGGCTCAATGCCACCACGACATTTCTGCTCTAAAACTGCTCTTCCTTTAGATCAGAATCCATCAGATCACAGCAGTATGGGATCGGGATGAGAAGGGAAGGGAGCCTTAGTTGTGTGTAATTTTAGGGCTCTAACAGTGATGATTCACGAGCATGTCGATGTTGAGGTAACAAGAAAATCCCTGAATCTTCCAATTACATCTATTTGGGAAGATCCCTGGGACTGAACAAAGCAGCACTGGAGCTGGAGATGTTATTCTTGGTGTATATTTAGGTGTACATTAAAGCAGAGTTCATTTAAGGCTAAAGTTTGAGTGCATTTTCATACAAATTGAGAAATACGAGCCCGGGTTTTTGGAGTGCTTTGTGTTTGCAAGCTGCTCTCCTCAAGGTAATTAGTTTGCAGGAGATCTCCAGAGTGCTCGATAGGAGAGACACAAACGGGCCTTTCATCCTGCTCATTATACAGGAGCAATCTTGATATCAAGTACCCACTGATAAATGTTAATAGCTGTGATAAAACCCAGGATAATGAGAAGAGTCTTCCAACAAACTGCAGCAGGGCATGCAAAGCACTTCACTTAAAACCTACTGCAAATCCTTTCCTTGCACCTTTACAAAGCAACATCACTGCAAGTTGCATTTTGTAGTAAATGTACAGTGCAGAAGGCCTTGAGGAGGAGGAAAATTGGGCTTTCAGAACTTCCCAGCCATGAGAAGAGGGATCATTTTACAGTGACTGTTGTAGGAGAACAAACACAGAGGCTCTCATATAGATCTCAGTGTGGCAGACACTATTTTCTTCTCATCTTACAGAATTAAAAGATGATGTAAAACAAGATGTAAATGATCTTGAATCTTCTGAGCGTGCTAGAAGGTAATTTTATTTAAAGAGGAAGCATTATTTCAAAGACAAAGATCTATTCTAAAGAGATATGTGCAAGTTCGCTCTAACTAACAGATAGGGAAAATATTTTTAAGTTACCTTTAGTTTGATTCTTTTTTGATAAAACATCCATTTCCTCTGTTGCTGCTTTAGCATCTGGAGAAGGGTCTCCAATAACTTCTTTTAAGAGTATGATTAAACAGGAAAGAGTTTGTAGGTTCTGGAGCAAGAATAGAATTATAAATGAGAGACCTTGTAGGAAAAGTCTAAAATTGCAAAGTTGTCCCTTTTTTATTTCCATGAGACAGTAATGAAAAAGGAAAATACTCTAAAAAAATAGCAAAATTTTAATACTCTAAAAAAATACCAAAAGGGGCTTGGGGCAGATGGGTTTCAATGATTCAAAGTCCAGTGAACTCATCCGAGACACTGCTGCTGCAATATTATGTTCTCATTTTCTATAGATTAATTTAACTTTTGAGTATTTATTTTTTTTTAACTATAAGATACATTTTGAATAAAAATAAACACACTAAATCTTCTTGCCTCATTTCCAGCTCCCTGGAAATTTCCAGCAGGGCAGGAGCAGGGCATGGCCACCGTTGTCAGTGCAAGAGCAGGTCAGGATTCCCATCCAAACCAAATCCCACAGACCTCAAGAGGAAGGAGGATGAAGAGTCACAAAGAATCAGAGCCATTAAGGTTGGAAAAGACCTCTAGCATCAATTTCAATCAAAAATGTCACACTGCCAGGTCCTTTAATGACTAACAAAATGTGTTTCCCTCAAATGCACCTGCCAGAAAGCCACCAAATATTTATTTAAAAAAACCCAAAACCACCAAAACCGTATATTCTCATGAGAAACAATAACAATTTGCAGGTGCTAGGGAATGAATTCCACTCTCCCAGAGGATTTTGCTTCCTCAGAAGATGCCAGCACTGTTCCTGACCAAGGAGCTGGGTATTGTTCCATCAAAAGCTGGGAAGGAAGCAAGACCTTTCCCAGGAAAGTGATGCAGTCACCCTGGAGCTGTGCCCCAGATGTTCTCCTGCACAGGAGGGAGCTGGCATGGGTGACCAGAGCTGCCTCACTGGTCACCATGGGCTCTTTTGGGCACCTCAACCTGAATTTGGGATGAAAGCAGCTGTAAAAAAAAAAAAAAAAGAAAAGATACTTGCAGGGGGAAGAAGGAAATTGAGACAGCTCAATCACGCTTCCAGGCTTTCCCAGGTTTTCCACTTTAACCAAGCTGCCATTGTCCCAGAATTCTGCTTTGAACATATGCCTGAGTCAGAGCTAGAGACAGCTTTTGTTACATGTGGAAAGCCTAAAGCTTCAGATGAATTTGGTACCTGATTGAAACAAAATATCTGTGCTGAGCATAACTTCAGGAAAATCAGGGAAAAGCCATACATCAGTGCTGAGGCTGCCCCCAGCCAACAGAAAATCCCTGTTTTCACAATTATGTGGGAGCAGAGTTGAGCTTCTCTGCTAGAGCCAATTTGTGTAATATTTTTCTTCTCTTTATAACAGTTTCACATCAAGTGTGTGTCAAATATCTGAGGGAAACAGTAGCAAAAGGTGGCAAAAATGTAAGAGAGCTTTAAAACAACTTGCTTTAATAATATTTTTAGATATTAGAGCCATACCCCTAAGCCTCTGTCTTTGCTGAAGGTAAATGAAAAATATATAAAGAATAAGGCCACGCAGATATAATTTAACTATTCTGGTCAGAAATGTGATTCAGTGGTTGTAAGAGGTACTCCTTTCCCAGCCCACCATGTTCCCCAGCCGTTCATGGAAAGCAGCACAATCCTAATTTAAAATAAAGTTTGTAATGGAAAAGCTGACAATACTTCACTCAAAAGCAAGGCAACCTTGATAACTTTATTTCTTCCTGGAGTTAGGCAGGTTGGCAATTTGAGAAATTCCTTTTAATGGAAGGTTTTTTTTAAACAGTAAACAGTGTTTCCAGTGCAGTTTCATGCAGTATTTTATGCTCATTATTAAGTTTGGTTTATGATTGAATAGATTTTTTTTGGTCTCAATTTAATTTTCTTGCTGAGAGAGTTTTTTTAAATAATTCTTATCTTCCCTGCAACTGAAAACACTCTCAGAGATTAGATTACCTTTAAATGCCCCTTCTGTGTCAGGGCCACCTGTCTGATAAAAAGATTTCTTGATACGAGCCCTGGCAGCGAGGCAGGAGTTATAAATTGAGGGGATTTTCTGGGCCTCCTTGGCAGTTCCCATAAAGGCTGTTTTTAATTTTTATTCATTGCAAAAAAAAAAAAAAAAAAGCTTTCAGCTTTTTTACATGCTCTTAAAAGTTTATGTTTTTCTGACTTTCCAGTCTTATAAGTATTCTCCATCCTTCTACTACAGAGGTAGTGAACACAAACCAAAAGTGGATGCTACCGACCCAAGAGTGCTGCAAATTGTTCTGCATCTTCTTGAAATAATCAGAATTAGAAGTGGTTATTTACTAAACCCACTTTCACTCCAACAGTCATTTATTTGCATTTTGCTTATAGGCAATAAAACCTGGAACAAAGTTTTAGCCAAAACTTCCATAACAAATGCAAGCTTCCCTGAAAATCATATTCTAACACATCCAGCTCTTCTAAGTCTTGGGCTGTACAAAGTCAGGTTTAATCAGGACAGCTCCAGGGCTGTCAAGATTTGTGAGGTTTTTTGAATGTTTCATATTTTGAAGTTTTGCAATGTTTCTTTTTAAAATTTATATCTCCTAAAACCATGCATGTTCTGGAATACCAACAGTAAAACAAGAGTTCCCAAGCGTTTATAACTGTAGAAAAGCTGGAAAAGACAGTAAGAATGTCTTAGAAACAACACAAGAAATTAGAACAAGATCGTGAATTGTTTTTTATAAAGTACAATGACTTCAAAGAAGTGGAGTTGATTTATATGTTTAAAAATCTGGTGAGACACCACCATGGTTTCCCTGTTCACTTTTCAGAGTAGTTCTTTACCGCCTGTGAAGTTGAAAAACTGGTCTTTCTCTCTCCTGGGCTCTATCAGGAGTGGCATCAGTGTCAGTTGAATCAGGAATGGGAGTGCTGCCCTTCAGGTGCCAAAACACAGGTGTTTAGGGACATCTGAGATGCCCTGGGATCCCACCTGGCCTCTCTCTGCTCATCCAAAAGGACACAAATTTCCCAAAGGAGCTTTGCTGGTGCTGCCAAGCCTGCAGAGATATCCCAGCTACCCCCAAAGCATTTCCAGTGGCACAGAGGCGCAGCCACTCCTAAAGGTTTGGGGTGGTTTTTCATTTTCCGTGTCATTAATTGGTGTTTGAATTAAACCAGTGATGTGCATGTAGCTCCAGGTGTTTTATTGTCCAGGTTTATGTGGTTTTTTTAGGGATCCACTACTCTGGAACATGGAGTTTGACCTTGTTTCCCTGGCTGATGTTGGCCACTCTCTATCGCAGGGAGGTCTACAATAATACATTATATTTTGAATTAATTGGTAACTGCAAAGAAATCCACAGGAGAAAAAGAAGGAATAACATTTGGAGCTGCAAGGGGGGGGTGAGAGGAGAGACTTCCAAAAGTACAGAGGTAAAAGCAGAGAAATTATTCAAATCTCAGGCTCCTCTGGAAGGCAGAGAGCAGAGCAAAGGCTCCCTCTCAGTCAGGGGATGCCTGGTGCAGCACAACTGCCTGGAGAAAATGTGGTGGTGAATTGAAGGCAGTGAAAGGAGACACAGATAATACACAGGAAAATGCACCCCTTGACAAGGATTTTAGTTATTAAAGTGCTTTACAGGGTGATAACTGCTCGGTAGGAAGCTTAAAATAAAAATAACAGGGTTATAATAACAGTGATCGTGACATTGTTATTAAAGGGTTTAAATTGAAAGCTTAAACTCCCCAGCAGAGAAGAAATTCTTTGGCCAATTCTGCAAACACATTTTAATGCTTTTTTAAAAACATTTTTAATGCTTTCTGACTGCTTTACATTAGTTTGGCTCTGTAAGGGAAGGGGTGCTCAGTCCCTACGTCTACATTGTGGGTGACAGAGGGATTTTATTTGAATTAAAACTAGGCTGGGTTTTTGGGGAAATAAAAAGAAATAAAAAGGAGATGCTGGCAGCCATAAAGAAAACATAGACAGTTTAAATCTGTGGAAACCATGCAAAAATGAGTTCTCAGCTGAAAGCATTTGGGGTTTTTTAAGAATTTTGTGTTGTTGTTATTTTTTTAGAAGGCAAGCACATGCTCACAGGGTTTGGGTGTTTTCTGTGAAAACTCACAACTTTCTGAAGGGATGGAGGTGTGGGAAACCAAAAACAGAGATGCACTGGTAAATCTTGAGACATTTCTCAGTGACCTATGTAAATGTTATCTTACACAGCTTGGTGACTACACTGGATGATTTTGTGACATGTTTTCTTCCAAAAAAAGCTTGGGGAGGTAATTTCCAAGTCAGATTAAATATCAGGACTTATTCTTTGGTCTTGAACAATCTCTTGCAAGGGCAACAGATTTGTTTGCAAGCCACTGCAGTGACTGGAAATTTGGAGGGTGAAGCTGAGCAAGATAAACACAATGTCTGCTTCCATTTAAATGTAAAGATTTATTATTTCTGTTCTATTTAGTATTTCTGTGCTTGTTCCTGCCCAGTGCTGCAACGCTGAGAGTTTCTCCTGTCTGCAGATGTCAGGAGTTACTTGAAATATTGGGATTTTTGTGATGTTCATCTGCGAAGGGCTGGATTCCAGCACTCTCCCAGTACCTCAAGCAGTGTCATGGCTTTGCAGGTACTGCTGCTTCAGCAGATGTCAGGAAGTCATGTGCTTGGCAGGGACCATCTGGAGAATCCCAGAAGGGGCTGAGCACTCCACTTTATTGCCTTCCAGGAGTTTCGGGTCACCGAGGACCAGGCAAAACTGAATCCTTTAGCAGATTTAGTAATGATTTTTTTTTTCTTTTTTTTTTTTTTTTTTTTTTTTTTTTTA
>WEKY01039682.1:85915-105584 GCA_013390045.1 Picathartes gymnocephalus | reverse complement strand
TTTTTTTTTTTTTTTTTTTCTTTTTAAATTATTGAGCCAAAAGAAGTAGCAACACATGTGCTGGCTCCAACATTTCCATTCCAATCCAGCTGAGCTTCTGAGGATGTTGAGAGTGTGGCCTCTTTTGGACCTTGGAATTAAAAGGAGTATCCGAATAAAGCTTCCTTTTATTAGAGAAGAGAAGCATTCTTTTGAAAGGGTCTCAAATATCATCCTTGGCTGCCAGCACATTTTGGGAAAGACAGGTGAGAAGTGAAACACATTCCTTCCATTATGCCTTTTGCCACAGTGTCCAGCTTTATCATCTGGGCAATTACAAGTCTTTGAATAAAGAGCTCAAATGCCATTAGACTCCTGACTTAGAGCAAAAGAGGAGGAAAAAAAAATAAAAAGTATTTTAAGCTGCACTTTGGTAGGACCAGAATAGTATTAAAGGAAAGCAGCAGATATTTTATCACTATTTGTGGCCTGAGTTTTTCTTAGATGATCCCTTAACACGCCACAGTTTCAGTACAAGAGGGTGAGAGAGGGGAGGAATTCCTGGGGTAGATTGAAGGTTGTTTCAAGTGTAAATAGTTACTTTCAACTGGGTTTTGCACATCAAAGATGTGCAATAATTTCTTCTAATTATTAAAAGGATGAGATGGGTACATGTGAAAAAACATGGTGTTGGAACATGCTTTGGGGGGAGTCTTAGGGACACACAAAATTCCATTATGATCACTCCTATTCTTGCCCACATTTCGGGGTGGGTTTTTTTTACAGTTTGCAAGGTTTCACTGTCCCACCTGGGTATTTTCACAGCCTAGTGCATGCTTCAGTGATGTTTTTTATGGTTCTTGTGCTGTTCCTGGTGCTCAGTGCCCCAGCAGGGATTAGCAGGCTCTTCAGGAGGGAGTTCCTGTAAGGGGAGAAGGCCCAGGACTGTTCCATGCTGGATGAACAATGCTTAGATTGCATGCCAGCTGTTCCTCAGGCTTTGCAAGGAGCTTAGACCCATCCTAAACCCCACTTAAGCCCTACTTTGATTTTTTTGCCTGCATCTCCAGCTAATGAAAACTGACAGTGACATCTCTGCAGTAGCTGTGAGGAGCTGGTCACTTGATCTGAGAAATGCTAATACCTGCATAAGGAACTGCCTTCTCAAGAGTTTGTGGTAGAAATGTAATAACCTCAGGACACTGAAGTTAAGAACTGGTGTTGCTTCAGGGTTTTTTTCAGCAGCCTTGTTGAAAAAATGCTCTTCTTCTCTCTTACTTTTACTAGTCCTCCTTCCACTTACTTTTGCTGTTCTCCTCCTTACATTACACAGATAATAAGTTCCTGTCTGCATTTTTCTTAATTACCACCTCATAGCACCACAAATCTTGTCTCTTGTGGGGAAAGTTTCTTCTCAAATGAAAAATGAGTCAGTGGAGTGGAGTATCTGCTACTTTTACAGCCCTGCCCTTGAGAGTTGTCCCTGCATTGCTTGCAAAACCAAAGCCTTGAGCTGGAGAAGCTCCTGACAATGAAGCCAACAGAAGAAAAGTAGGATGGGTGATTATAGTTTTCATAGCAAAATCCAGCTACTGAGAGGCAGCAGCCTATCCTTTTCACTTTCAGGACAAATATGAAGAGTTTTTAAAGCTGTGGCTGTGCCAAGCCCATGCTGTATTTTCACAACCTCTCCTCTCTCATCCCCAAGAGTTGTAGATGAAACCAAAGGGAGTGAGAGGCTTGGAGGAAGTTGGGGCTATCACATTGTTTTAATTTTACTAGATTGGAGTTTTATCTATATTTACACTCATTCAGAAAAGCAATTACCCACATTTAGGGCTCTTTCTCAAATCAGAGCTTAAAAATATAATGTTCTTTCAGCCTGTAAATAGCTGCGTCTTCTTTAACCAAACTTTACCAGAGTTTCTGTGAATCATTTTTGAGGAGCAGACCTACACAGGGAAAACCTGGGGGAAAATTGCCATAAAAGGGGAAGACTTTGCCCTGACGGATTCAATTTAAGTTGAGAAGGACTAAGAAAAAATGGCACGTCTGTGTTAGTTATCCAGGAGTTATTCTGCCATTGGAATAAAGAGTGACAAAAAGATGGGGGAGAGATAAGAGTGACTGCTGGGTGCTTGGACCAGCTTGATGTTGATATTCCTCATTAATTCATTGTTTGAATTTCTGTCACGGGATCATAGAATGATTTGGGTTGGAAGGGACCTTAAAGCTCCTCCAGTTCCAACCCTGTGCCATGGGCAGGGACACCTTCCACTATCCCAGGCTGCTCCAAGCCCCATCCAACCTGGCCTTGGACATTTCCAGGAATGGGGAATCCAAGAATTCTGGGCACTCTGTGCCAGGGCCTCACCACCCTCAACAGTAAAAGGAATTCTTCCCAATATCCAATCTAAACCTAATCTAATCTTTCAGTTTGAAGCCATTCCCCCTCATTCTGTCACTCCTTTCCTTGNGCCAGGAAAAAGCGGGATGGGACTCGCGGAGATGCAGCACAAATCCTGCCTGTCCCTTCCCAGAGGAGGGCAGGAATGGCTGGGAATCCCTCCCTCCTTCGGGATGGGGCTCTGCCTATCAGAACCATGGGATAATATCCCGGGATTTTGAGCAGGAGATGGATCAGGGCTCCCCGGAGTTAATTGCCTGTTACATAACGCAAGTGATTTTTAAAAATCTCCCTAATTAACCTAATGGAATGGTTGATCGGATCTGTCAGGTAAATTATCCACAGTTTCTTTCCTTTAATTTTTTTTTTTTTATTTATTTTTTTTTTTTCTTGGATGGTCATATGGTTTAGTTTTAGGCAGTCCTGTGAGGAGCAGGCAGTTGGACTCTGTGATGGGTCCTTTCCAATTTGAGATATTCTATGAATTTATGGTTCCATGCCAGGCTGGATACAAAAAGAAGTTTTTTTTCCACCAAAGCACAGCACAGCCACAGAGCTGGCTGCTGGGCAGATAACAGAGCAAGAGAGGAAGTGCAGGTTCCACTGAGTTCCCAATTACTTCTGCAATTAACTGGAAGGAGGAAAATTCTCCTGTGCATCCCTAAAGTCTCTCAGCTTGACACAGAGAATGCTCTTGAAGAGGCTTTGCTGAGAGGAGTTTTTGTGAGCTCCCAGTGGAGCTGAAAGCTGTTCCACCTGCTCCCTGGCAGAAAGGCAACGTGCATAATTAAAAGCAGACCTTTCAAAGGCTACGAATACCCAGCAGGCTTTTGAATGCTGGGAGTAGTGAGGGGTTCTACCTCATCTACACACTGTTTCCACCCTTTAAGGACTCTGGAGAAATTAACTAGCGATGTTTGGTTATTATTAATCCTTTTTACAATGGAAAGAGCATCTCAAGAAAGGTCTGGTGCCAAGAGTCTGTTGTTTCAAGCAGCCTCAGACACTGAGAGCCCTCCCCAGTTAAAATTTCGAGGGTTTAATTTATTCCAGAGTCTGGATCAGCACTGGTGGGAAGGTGAAAATCCTGTGTTTCAGTATTGACTTTAGTGGAAGTGAGACTCTGTTTTTCTTTCCAGGCTCAGAAGAGAAGCTGATTGCCACAGAATTAGCTCTTCCTAGGGAAAAGAGTCGTATTGGTATCAGAGACAAATTTGTGCTTAAGGTTACTAGTTCCAAATTACTTTTTTTTTCAACAAAGCCATGTTATTAGATACTACAGATTTATGGTTATTTCATCCCAAAGGTAATCTGTGCTGGTTCATAAATTATCTGCTTAGAAGAGCTGATAACATTGCTCTGTGAGGGAGTCTAACTTGTTTAATAAAATAAGGAGAAGCAATCAAACATAAATGAAAATACAATTGCCCACCCACTCTAAGTTTTCTGTACTGGGATAACCAGTCAACAGGAATTATCCATGGTTCAGAAATGGAAAAATATTTTTTAAAAAGATATTTAAAGAAATCACATGCTGAAGACATCTTTTATCAAACATCTAGTGACAGAGCTGTCCTTTTCTCCTAAAAATGTGAGAACTAATCACCAACTAGTAAAAGTGTATTTTATCTTAATACAATTAATGAACACCAGACAGAGTTTTTCTCTCATTGTTTCTCCTTACCAGCCAGTCCTCAACAGAGACATGGACCAGATGATGACTTCACACCTCTCCAAGGCTCAGTTTTATGCTCACTCTAAATTAAAGTGAACCTTTTTTTTGAGGTTTCTCCTCTCGGTTTAGAAAAAGTATACAAAATATCTTTTCCCCATATGAGAGAAATTAATATAGAATCTCCCATTAGGTCATTTGAGCATAAATAGTATTTTGCTCTCTTGACTCTTTTGTCTGCAAACAATACTATCTTCTCCTCAGAAGGTCTGATTCTGAAATGTGTAGACCATGTAATAAAACAATATTGACTTTAAAGAGTTATTAATGTGAATATCTGTATTTCCATGGGAATAGGGTTGTAGGATCAGGCCAGAACCATGCAAGTCACCACGGAAGGATGGATTATAGGATTGGAGAGGGATAACTGCATGAACTTGCAAACCCCATTGTATTCTTGATTGCATTTCGAATTTCCTTTTGTATTAAAGGTTTACAAGTTCTAGACACCCTATGAGGATTACCAGACAGTGCTTTAATAAACAGATATCCTGCTTCAGCAACCCTTCTACACAGGCATAAACCCAATTCATTTCCTCCAGGCTCTGATTTCAACTGGAATCTGTCAGGACAAGGAACAAGACAACCAGGACAGGAGCAATGAAACAGAGCTGAGCTATTCATGAAAAAATAAGAGTATACAGGTAATAACTGTGAACTGGGCTTCTCTTCTTCCTCCTTTTTCTCTCCACCGTCCTGTGCCATTCCCTACTAAAGCCATGTTTGTCTCCATGGTGCCAATTTGGAAATCACATGTGTCTGAATACTGCCCAAAGAGCAGCACAGCTTTAAAACTTGCAGGGATTCACAGAAACCACAAAATGCTGGGGATCACCCAGTCTAACTCCCCTGCTAAAGCAGGTTCACCCAGAGCAGGATCCAGGCAGATTTGGAATATCTCCAGAGCAGCAGACTCCAATCTCTCTAGGCAGCCTGTTCCAAGTGCTCTGTCTCCCTCACAGTAAAGAAGATTTTCCTCAATTTCAGGTGAAACTTTCTGTGTTTCACTTTGTGCCTGCTGCCCCTTGTCTTGTCTCTGGACACCACTGGAAAGAGTCGGATCTCTCAAGGCTGAACATACCCAGCTCCCTCAGCCTTTCCTCAAAAGGGAGGTGTTCTAGGCCCTTTAGCATCTCCACAGACCTCAGCTGGACCTGCTCCAGTAATTCCTTGTCTTTTTGGAACTGGGGAGCCAGAACTGGACACAGCACTTCCCATAGAAGGGGGGAGGATCATCTCCCTCAGCCTGCTGGCCGCGCTCTCCCCTCCTGCAGCCCAGGATCCCACTGGCACGTGGGTCAATTGCTCATTTCCCACTCAGCTTTTAGGGAGCTGGATTGGTTACAGAGCTCCCTGAATCATCAGCATAAATTCTCCCCTCTCCATCACTCCTGTCTAGCTCCAAAGGAGAGAGGAGTTTCCTGTAGCTGCACAAGTGGCGAGAGCACTGATGTTTCTTTCATGGAGCGCTTCAGATGCTGGGAGACTTATTGCAAGAGTGCTCTTTGGCTTTAAATATGTGAATAGCAGGGTTCCTTTTTTGTAAATAGCAGGCAAAAATAGGTGGCTGGCTAAGAGGAATGTTCCTGAGTTTTATGGGATCAATAAAAGTTGTTGTTGTACAGAGCACTTGGCTTTCTTCAGTGGTCTCCTACGACAGCTTTAATCAGGTTCCCTGCACCATGGAGGGTGAGGATGCACTATGAGTTTGTTTGGCAGCTGTTCCACAAAACCCAGTCAAAATCCAGGCTTTCTGCTGGAGTGAAGAGGGCTTATGGATGCACTTGAGTGCTTTGCTGAAGCAGGGCCAGGCTGGGGTGAAAACATCTCACCCAGGAGCCAGTCTCACCTTCTTTGGAGACGTTTTCAAGGTATGAGATTTTTATTTTCCTTTCAAACGGTTTTGTTTTTATGCTTGGTTGGTTTGGGTTGGTTTTTGGGTTGGGGTTTTTTTTTTTTTTTTTCAGTGAGGAATAATGTCTCCAGAATTAAGATGTATGATATCCTCTTGTATATGAAAAACTGCATAAATAAGAACAGATGCTGCCAGTGCAGAGGCCTGAGAAAGGCATTTCTTTTGCAAACAGCAGTCAGAGGCTTTTCATAACTCTCCCCTTTTTGGCTGATGATATGGTTGAGCACAGAGACCTGGGCTGGGAAGCCCCACTAACCAGTTCCTTCCTCTATAAAACAGACACTGAAGAGGAATTTGATCCAGATCTCTCCTGCACATTCCACCACACACCTTGGGTCTGAGCTCCAAACCACTGAGGGCAGCTGGATGACTCCACTGCAGTTCAGGGAATATCCTATCTGGGGTAGCCTTGCAAAATGTCACTGAGGCATTCCTGGCTTTGCTAAGGATGTGGGCTGCTCCCATTAATCAGGGCCTGAGAAGGACAATCAGGGCTGCATTTAAACTCAAAATGTAGAAGAAAAATAGGAAAGAAGATCAGAATAAATAATAGACCCATGTGCATTCAGGTCCCATACTTCACATGAGCAAAAGAGAAAGCAGAGCCTAGAAGGAAGCAAGATTTAGTGCTGGCTTTCTTCTAACAAAGGCAGGGCTAATGGCATTATACCTTTTTATATTATTTCTTTAAACCAAACTGAAATGAGGGAAGAGGAGGAAAGAATCCTTCCAAAAAGAGGTCCCTTGTGCTCATGGCTTCTCAGGCAGCCTGCACAGTGGGTTCCTCCCTCACTCCTTCCTCCTGTACCTCCAGTTCCCTGGTTGCTCGTGGTTCAAAGACTGCTGCACCCTGTGCATCTTTTGACAGAGAAGATTGCATTTTTCCATTATTTGGGAACATGGATACAACTGCACACCTCCAGCAAAACAAACAAAGCCCTCACAGTGCTCATTTTGCAGTGTCAGCCTAGATAAAACACCCTTTGGAGATGTTTTACTCATCTTTTTCCCCTGAACAAAAGGAGCAGAATGAAGTTTTGGACAGGCTGATCATACAGCAATGCCATTTTAATTGGCTGGAGTTGATGGGCAGCAACATCTACTGCATTATAAAATAAAGCCTAGCTCAACACTGATTGTAGCAAATTACCCTCCCTTCTACCAAAAGTAAAACTTATGTTTTGATATATGTGAGAATTCTTTTTAATTGTAAACAACCATTTAAATTACCTCATTCAGCTGGGTAAAAACTGTTTGAGTGGAAACCCTGGCTTAGGTGAGTCAGTAAATATTTGTTCAACTAACAGCAGTAAAGGAAAAATTAGACAAGTTTGCTTTTGTTTAGGCAAACAGAATGATAAAAATAAAATTGTGTCATGTAGGATTAATGGCTAGTGAAATCTTGAAGCACTGTTATTAGGTGAGGCTGCCGATCTGTCAGCACTGTCCTAATATCAAATGCATGAAAGAGAACCTTTTCAGTATCACAGCAATATTAGTAGGTTCAAGATGCTTTCAGACATGTCATTTCAGCTGTTAGAAAAGTGTTCTTGAATTGCTTGGGCACCAAAGTGTTCTTTTGTTCCAAGATTTGAGAACAAATTGAGGCAGAGATGCAGGAGAAGATAAAATGTGATAGCTGAGGTCTTCCAGGACAACAAAGAAGACTCTCCTTTTCACAGCTTTCCCACAGTTGTCCCTCATTTGTAATGATAAATCCACATTGCTGGGATTTTCCAAAGCATGCAATTTCAGGGGATTACTAAACCTGTTCCTAAATTATTTAGGGGTTTTACAGAACTCCACGGCCATTTGTCAGTGACTTTCAACGGCATTTAGGATTTCCAGGACAGCCTCAGGCACTTCTCTGGAATGCAAGTGTGGGAACCTGTGGGGATGGTTTTGCTGCCATTCCCCAAGTCCTGTAGGTCATTTGTAGGTGCTCCAGCTCCCTGCAAGTTTGGATGCTTATGGCATTTGGATAAGGATCTGCCATATCCATCTCATCCAGAAAAAGCCCAAAAACCAAACCAAAAGAATAGAAAACCTGATTTTTATGTATATACAAGAGGCACTGGACATTTCAAGACCACTTTGCTGTATGACTTCAGCCTGGAGACTTGTCTGGTTTCCAGAAAAGCTCACATCAAGGGTTTCAGTTTTTTAAATAAAACCTTTTCAGGTAGCAAATCTGTATTTATTTTTAACTGAGGAACTTTTATTGCTGTCATGCTAAAAATCAAGGAAAAAACCAACGAACCAACCAAGAGCAAAAACAAACATACAAACAAAACCAGAAATCATTAGACATTAAACTGAAGGCAACTTATTTATTTTGTTCAGCAATTGGTCTCCTGCTTTCCAACCATCAGCAGGTTCCATCTCATTCTTGCTCCTGGAGGCAGAAAAGCTGGAAAGGGCAGAATGTAACCAACTTACTCAATATCACAAAGATCTCCCAGCCTTTTAGCAAAGATTTTGCTGAACTATTTCCCAGCTTTACAGGAGCTTTTCGGCCTTTAGTGATGGGAGTCAGAGACAAAACAGAAAGCAAGGCAAATACAGGTTGAACATTCACAGTCACTAAATACTGTTAACAATCATTAAGCACTGCTGCCTGAGTCAGCAAATACCAGTTGTCTCAGATTAAAACACTGCCTAGCAGCCTTTAGGAGAACGTTCTTTAACAGAAGAGAGGTTTCATTCTTTTTTATTCCATTTCTGAGTGGGTTTTTTTTGCAAAGGTACAGGCAGTATCAACATGATGAGAAAGACACGGTCAGCCATGGGTCTGATTTTTCAGAAAAAAAAACCAAGCAGAGGTTCTCTCGCACAAGGCTTTAAATCCAACAACATTTTCATAACTATTCAGCAAACCTCCCATGGAAAGACTTCCCACTACCACCTTCCTCCTACTCCCATCAAAGTGCTGTGAAAAAAAGCTGGTAAATGATGACTTTACATCATCTTTCAGCAAAGAAAGTAGGCTGCCAACAACAAGGAGCTTTACCTAAAGTGTCTTGCTGAGCCTCAAACAAAACAAAGCCTATCTAATCTCCACATCAATTTACATGCTGTAATCTGGAGCGGTTTCACGTTTCATTTTGTTTGAAGAAAAAAAACCGCTTTGCAGGAATTTCCCTTGTTTTAAAATGACCTCGTTAGTCCCCAAGTTTGCATAGATTTCAACCCAAAATTCAGGTGCAGGGAGGCAGGGCCGTTCTTTGCTTTGTTGGCTCATCTGTTTCTCTGCACTTGGAGCACAGGGGAAACGCGGCAGAAGTGTTGAACACAAAAGGTGCAGAGAATATGGAACAAGTTACCCGAGCCGGGAGGCAGTGCCGAGCACACACGTGTTCAAATTACCGGAGATTTGTTCCTCTGGTAGGGAGGATTGAGGGATGAAAATGCAAAACCGTGGGATTCAGCTAAACTAAGCAAAGGAATCCATGTTATATTTTGGGCCAGATGCCTTTTTCCTGAAAAGATTTTGCTTCCAAATGATTCAGGTGCAAACTTGTTGTCTGCTGAGACCGAGAGCCAAGAACGCTTGATATTGCTTTGGGTGTGACACGTGACTGCAGGCAGGGGGTTTCTGCTTGGTTTTCTTCTGATTCAAGTTTTTTTTTTTTTTTTTATCTGCAAAGCATGTGCATTAGGAAAGGAGTCCTACAGGCTTTGGCTGAGGGCTGGATTTTGGCCAGGCCGGAGTGGGTGCAAAGCAAGGCAGAGAAATCTGGTGGAGGTTATTAAAAACCTGCTTCATGTTCAACAGGGTCCAAAGAGGCTCCCTGAAACCAGCTGTAGGCTCTGTAGAAAAATCTGCTGGGCCAGAGCAATGGTTATGGCATAGCAGAAAGCAGAAAAACACCTCCTCCCCTGAGTGCTTTTATTATGAGGCAAAACTCCTCTGACATCCAAGCAGGCAACAAAACCCTGGATCACCTGAGGACTGAGCTTTACCTACAAGGCATCCTCTCAAGGCAGGTGATTGCAAGGGCTTTGATATTAGCTCAGACACAGAACTGAGCTAACGTGTCTGCAGGACTTCTCAATTAGAGCTGGCTCGTGGCCAGGCAGCTCCAAGCATGAGCAGGGGAGCCCCGGGTCTGTCTGAAACGTCCTCTGGATGGATTCTCAGATAGGATGCTCCGAAGCGTTGCCTCTTGTGGCTGCAGTTGCCGTGTGGGTGGCTGAGCTCTCTGAATCACACCTTGTAAAAACAGCACCTTGACAGTGCCATGAACAATATAGAGAGTTCTGGGCTCAGTATGAAAACCCTTCTTTTTGGAATTCCTCAGACCTGAGGGATGGTTTGAAGGGGGGGAAAAAAAAGAATCTGATCCAGAACTTGAAAGGAATTCATGTCTTTCCCACATTACTACTGGGAAACATTACTAACTTTTACTCTAAGAGGTATTGACCAGTAACTCTCCCAGTGTTTTCCTGGAAGTACAGAAAGTAAAGAGGCTGGAGAAAAAGAGTGTTTTGCTAGCCAACATTAAGAAATGAAATAAAATCCCCCCTGTTACATGCACGCAGAGTGCCCTCAAATCTGCAGAAAGAGCCTGAAACTCAAACTAAGGGCAGAGCTTGCTAAAATCCATGTGAACACAGGGCACTCACACCACAACATAATGAAAACCATCAGAGCTCCAACTTCGTGTGGCTTTCATGGACCCACAGCATCTGCTGGCTTTGTTTTGGAATTCTGCCTCTGCCCCATGCCAGTCTCTGTGTCAAGAGAAGTATGTGAGGGAGTCCTCTGGGCCTGCAGAGCAGGAGCAGCAGGAACATCACAGCTGAACCATTCCAGGTGCTTGTTAAAACAGGGTTAGGCAAATGAGGGAGGAGAGAGGGCCACAGGGGTTACACTGCAGACAGCAGACAGTCTGATGGGCCTTGCATTTCGTGCACTCATTCATTTCCATATGTGCATGAACGCTGCATTCTTGCAGCATTCCCTGACTACTTAGAATAGGGACTATTCCACAGCACCGTAAATGAACACACAGGTCAAAAAACCCCACCAAAACCAAAACAAAACCAATAAAATGTTGCACCTCACTCAGTGTTTTACAAGGACAAGCACAGCTAGTGCACAGTGATGTGCAGTGAGGCTTTTTGCCAAGGGCTTGCAGATTTTCCTCAGCCACCAAATGTTTTCTCCTTGTGCTGGTTTCAGCTGGGGTAGAGTTGTTTTTCTTCCCAGTGGCTGGTGTGGGGCTGTGTTCTGGGCTTGTGCTGAGCACAGGGTTGATAATACAGAGATGGTTTTGTTGTTGCTGAGCAGGGCTCACACAGAGCCAAGGCTTTTCCTGCTTTTCATGCTCCTGGGGAGGAGGGTGGGGGTACAGGGGAAGGTGGGAGGGGACAGAGCCAGGACAGGTGACCCCTACTGAGCAAAGGGACAGCTCAGACCCGGTGACATCCTGCTCAGGACATAAAGCGGGGAGAAGAAGGAGGAAGAGGGGACATTTGGAGTGATCGGGTTTGTCTTCCCAAGTCACTGCTATGTGTGATGGGGATCCCTGCTCTCCTGGGGATGCTGAGTACCTACCCAAGGGAAAAAGTGAATTCATTCCTTGTTTTGCTTTGCTTGTGTGCAGGTTTTTTTTTATCCTATTGAACTGTCTTTATCTCAACCCATGAGTTTTCCACTTTTACCCTCCCAATTCTCTCCCTGATAGTGCTGATGGGGGAGTAAGGAAGTGAGACTGCTCTTCACTACAAAATTGGTCTGACCTCATCTACACAAAACTGCAGACAGATGGTTCTAAGTAAGACAAAAAAAACCCCTGCAATTAGAATTTACCAAAACAAGCTCTTCAGAAGATGCAAACAGGAAACGACAGGAGGGTTTTATGTCTCTGTGAAGCACAGGAGGGAGGTGCTACCTAAACCCTGTAAGTAGAAAGGTGTCCAAGCAGCCAAAACAGGGCTGGAGTGAGCTCATGTCTCTGTCAGTGGCACTCAGGAAGGCTGACTTCACTCTGAGGGACCCCTACAGCCACATCCTCTGCAGCAGCCCTGGGCCTGGAAGGCAATGCTGCAGCACACAGGGGATGAGGAGGAAGTGACTGTGCAACCAAGGACCATTATTCACCCTCATTATGCTGTGGTTGCTCAATGTTGTTCATGTGGATTTGCTGAGGCATAGAAAATACGCAGCAAAAGTTGACTGGATTGGAGACTAAGAGACCTCAATGTGTGATTCTAAAGAGACAGTATCAAGAAAGACTTTCCTGCTCCATACCAGAAGATATAATTCTTAGCACAACACAGTTTAGTAATTTTATCAGTGGCCTGCAAATAGACAGAGAATCATAGAGTCATGGAATTATCTTGGTTGGAAGGGACCTTAAAGACCATCTAGTTCCAACGCCACTGTTGTGGAGAAGGACACCTTTCACTATCCCAGGTTGCTCAAAGCTTCATCCAAGCTGGCCTTGGACACTTCCAGGGATGGGGAAGCCACAGCTCTTTTGGTCTGATGGTCCCAGAGCCTCACCATCCTCACAGGGAAGAATTCCTTCCTAATATCCAACCTAAACCTACTCTCTGTCAGTTTGAAGCTACTCCCCCTTATCCTGTCATTCCAGGTCCTTGTCAGTAGTCTCTCTCCTTCTTTCTTGCAGGTTCCCTTCAGATCCTGCAAGGCCACAATGTCTCCCCAAAGCTTCTCTTCTCCAGGCTGAACAATCCCAACTCTCCCAGCCTTTCCTCACAGCAGAGCTGCTCCATCCCTCTGATCATCTTGGTAAGGAGTTCCTGGTGTGGTCTCTGCCCAACAGAGTTATGGAAGCCAATTTGCAGCATAGCTTTGTCCAGCAGCAATATTCACAGCTTAGAGATATTTTTGATTAGCTGAAGGAGGCCAAGACACAGACTGAAATACTGAAAAATTATTCTCTGCATATGCACAAGGTCCTTGCTGTGCTTAAGCCTCACAAGGAAAATGTCAGAGTGAGAAGCTATTATCTATAATTTGACTAACTAGGAAAAAGAAGTAGCAGACTCTTCAGACTGGCAGGAAAATGTTTAATAAGGTGTGATGTCTGGGCACTGCAGCTAAAGGGATTCAGATTAGGAACTGGATGCCACTTTTTACCAGTTAAGGTTAATAAGCATTGGAACACCTTTCCAAAAGCTCTCATTTCTTCCCTGAAAATACCAAATTTTAATGAGTCAGGTGGGTCAATCTGAGTGTTTCGGGTGTGAACACATGGCACAAACACAGTGCTAACACTCATCTTCCTCACACAACAGCAGCTGGCACCTTGTGGGACACCAGGTGCCCGTACTGGATGGAGTTCCAGCATGGAGAGGGGAGGTTTTTGTTGGGAAAGGTCAGGGGTGGGAGATTGCTTGGTTATGTTTTTTCTTAAAACGTGTCACCATATGGTTTCCATGTTTGGAAGCGGTGAACTCCTGCTCTGAGCAGAGGAGAATGGTTCTGCTACACTGGGGATGGGTGAGTTCTTATGAACCATGGAGAGTCGTGCTGTTCACTGGCAAGGGTTTGAGTACACACATTTGTCAGTTCATAGTGGAGCATATAAACCCCGGTAAACATCAGGAAGGAAATAAGGTTGCCTGGTGTGGTTATGATCTAGACCATGACATGAACATTGCAAAATGTTCCCCTGGGAGAAAAAATATCTGAAAATATTGCAGGCAAGAGAGCAGAGAAGCAGGAGGGTTCTGAGAGAGAGTAGGTATTTGGGAAACAGCCCTGAGGCTGTGGTGAAATCTCTGCAACTCAGACAACATCGGAGAGCAAAAGTTTGGGTTGGTTGGGAAGTTTCTTGCCCTGTTCTAATGTCCTGAAAGGTGGGCTGGGTGTTCTGATACTCCTTTGTAAATCCATTCCAGGCCACAAGAGATAAGAACAGCATTTTGTAACATGATGTACAGTGGAAGAGTGTTTTTGTCTAGTGAACCTGCTCTGGTTTTTCTCCTGCTGAAAGTCAGGATAAATGGATTTTGAAAGGACCAGTCTTTCACATCAACTCAAGGTCAGGCTGTTCTGTGCTCTGCCCACATATTATATCTGTTAAACACTGCATTTATTTATTTCTTTACAAATTTCTTTGCATCATGGCTGCTGAAGATTTCCAAGACTCATATTTGATGATATTCTGGGTGTCCAGCATAGAGGGCAATAATTTCCTGTGGACCATCGCAGTATCAGGTAATAGAGCTCCCCCATCCCTTTCAGACACACACCCTCCCGGAACAATGGTGAAAAAGGAGTCGTGATATTTATCAATTTCCACCATTTAACTTCCTGAAATGGAAACCCTAATGACAGCCCATGCAGGCTGCATGGTCAGGAAAACCAGACAAAGTCTCCCATTGTACCGGTCTGGTTGTTACGGGAGAGGATCTGCCTGCTTTGGTGTAACAGGATGTACTGCATATTTTGTATTTTTGCCCAGTGCTCCAATCCCTGTGGGCTAAACCTTTTCAACAGCAGCAATAAAAGAAGAAAAAGACTGAGGCCCTTCTCTTATACCACTTTTATTTTCGGGGGATATTAAATACAAAGAGTTTCACTCTCGGTGGAAGTTGTCCAACTGACTCCAGGATACTGTGTAATCATTAGGAACTGGAAAAACTCAAACTGCCTGTCTGTAGTGGCTTGGATAAGACCTGCTGGGTGCCTTCCAGAAATGAATATTGCAGCTGTGATGAGACTTGTGCTTGGGCTCTTCTTTCGGGGTGAATGGCACCCTTACACCCAAGGCCAGCCTGAGCCTAATGCATCACCTGAGACCCAATTAAGCCCTTAAAATAAGACTAAAATAGCATTTAGATATCACACGGACCTCCCAGCCCTTCTGAGGGAAGTGAGTGCACTGCAGGATATGTGCTAAGCATCAAAATGTATGTGCTGATCGTTAACATGTCTGTGCTAATCATTAAATGCATGCTTTCCACTGCTAAAGACAGGAAAATACATCCCAAAAGCTGCATCCCTGTCTTACAGATGCAACATCTCAGCCTGCACAGTGCCTAAAACTTTGAAAAGGAACATTGTGCAGGGCTCAGCTGACACTGCAGCCTGTTTGTGTCCTGATGTTCCTCCAAAGGAGCAGGACTGGCTGCTCTGGGAAGGAGTGGAGCTGGATGGGAGATCTGGACGTGGAACAGTTGGCTCAGGACGTGGCACCCACTCAGTACCCCTTCAGGAAGATTTATTTGGTCCAGCTCTCTCTATTCCTGTGCCCGTATTTCAGGTTGAGTTTCATCCCAGAGGAATCCATGACCCCTCCCTGGTGCACAGCCAGTGGAGGTAACAGGAGATCCCTCCAAAAGCAGGATCATGATCCTACCCCAGAAGCACCCTGGGAGCACCTGAACACCCTCTGAGACAGCAAGAGCTCTCAGAATGGTCCTGCCTGGGGATTAATGTTGGGAGAGCAAGCTGCAGGTTCTCCACGTTTCCCTTTCTTGGCAAAGATTTCTCTTTGGAGTGAGGACAAGGCAGAAGAAGCTCTGGGCCAGGCAGTGGTGCCACCTGAGAGCATTCCCTCCTTCCTCACAGGACCTGCAAAGCCTTTCCTCCCCCAGTGTCAGGGCAACCAGGACTGAGATGGAAAAATCTGTGCAACCAGAACTTGATCTCTGAAGTGGTACAGCGTGTGTATTAATGCCAGGTGAGATCTGGCCAGAGAATGTTTGTTTTAAATTTCTCTTTAATCACTCTTACAGTTTTGACTTTGAAGTCTAGGGAAGTACATTTTCTGGTTTATGCCTCAGATGACATGGAAAAAGATATTCCACCTCCAGTACTGGAATATCATTTATAGATGTGTAAATTCATAAAGCTATGCCCCTAACAATTTGCCCACGTGGAACCATCCTAATTTGCAGCAACTGAGAACTTGACTGAAAAAGAAAATAATAATGAAAAAAGAATATTTGAGGCATTTCTTTTATTATAATTGCCCCAGAATTTCAGATCTAGCTATTTCAGAATATAGGATATATATCCAGGCTATGTGAAAAAAAAGGGCTGGGAGGACAGGGAGAAGCTGAACATGTACATCTTTGGAAAAATGTTTAAAGAAATAATGACAAAAAGTCGTAAGGTTTGGAGGGGTACAAGAGAATGCAGATTTATTTGAGCTCTGTTTTTCTACTACAGATGTTCTGCTAACTAGAGCAGAGATGTTCAGAGACCACATATTGGCTGTAAAATTCTAGGACTGAGATTAATTAAATGTCTGCTGCTCCTCGTATAAACTGCACTCGAGAGTTTTTTTCAGACCTTCTACTCCTCTGAAGGAACAGCTGTAGAATAGATCACATGCATATCTTGCACCCTTAAAATGTATTTTTATAACAAGTGTCATTTTTTTACAGGGCAAGTTTAACATTTTACCCTTCCTCTGATTATCTTTCTGCTGTTCAGAAAATAAAAAAGGAGAAGGGTCTGATGCTTACTCTACTAACATGTGATACTTCCTGCAGAGCACTGCCTCCACCCAACATGTGTTTTTAAACAAAATTCATGGTAGGTTCAATGGTCACAATTATTCACTTGTGTTATGGCTTATGTGAGTCCATTTCTTGCTGCAGTTGTCGGAAGGTGAGGACCCCACTCCATTCTATTCTCCAGGTTAATGCCTGAAAATGTAAGAAATACAATCTGTCACTTGCACCTCCTTCTGCTCCTGACTGGACAATCCCACTGCTTCTTTTATCAGTCAGCTCACCCCTCCCCAGGATACCTGTAAGAGGTGTACTTTTACTACATGATATATTTTTATATATGATTAATCTTGCAGAAATCTCTTTTCCTCCTCCATGAGCTGATACCTCAACAATTTGATTTCTAGCCAGGCTTATTTTAATTTGATATGGTATCCACAAATTCACAATATCCTTGTGTTGTTACAGTAAAACAATACAGTATTTTAACAGTGCCCAACCCACTTTAACTCTACACCCCTCACAGCTGCCTCTTCAGCCCTGACAGAAAAATGAAGCTGATGTCAAATGTAAAATTTTCAGCCTACTGGAATTGCTGTATCCTTGATCCATTGCTTGCACATGCCACTTATAAAAACATAAACCTCCAAGGAAAGGCATCTCCTTTGCTCCCTTGAAGATGTCATTGACCATAAAGAAGCAAGTAAAACATTTTGCCTTAAAGCCACAGTGATAATGCTTAGAGCAAAGTTTCTTATGTGGCTAAAACACTACAGGATCAGGAATCCCCTGCTACCCAGGCTGTTAACTGAAGGATCCTAAAGGGTTTCATGGACAAAACCAGGGGGTGAAACAAAACTTTAATGACAGCAGCTCCCAGAGACTCCAGAGGATTGCATCTTCTTTCACCAGGACTGAATTCGATCCAAAGTGTACAAAACTTGTGTTGTGCCTCAAAGCTAATTGAGGATTTGTGGCTCTCTATCTCTCAGTTGGGAAAGGTCAGCCTTGAAATTTCCAGGTCAGAACTGTTTGAAAAGGATTTAGTGTCATCCACAGCTTGGGACATGCTAACAGGATTTCTTGTTTAAAGGCAGTGCTATAACTGTAAAAGGAGGCTAAGAGGGCAAAACTATGAGGAAAGAGATGATTCATCCCAGTGATTTATCCTTACACTTCCAGCCTCTCAGACAAAAAGATGTTCCCTCTCCTCGCACGAGGCATGACTGACCCATCTTTCCATTATTGCTCTGCTGTGCTGAGTTCTTGCAGTTTTGAAATGCAAACAGGACAGATTTCCTAATCTGTGAGGTAATTTGCACAAACTAATTTGTACCTTCCTGCAAAGCCTGGATCCTTGCTCGGTGAAACAGGGCAGCCCAGCCAACTTCTTCTGTCATTTGGGAAATCACAGACAACTCCAGAGATGAGCAGTGGGACACACCATTTAATTATCACCAGCCTTTCGAAGCATTCCTGTTTTTGCAAGGTTATACGGCCGGACAGTTGGAATTAGGCTGCAGCCTGGGAGAACTTTACACTGGCCTCTTGTGCACCATATGCCTTTTCATTGACAAACTAACACTTCTTTAATGAGACGTGCCGAGGTTGTTATCCAAAATACATTTCCTTATCCCAGATCTCATCTCTAGCACGTCTCCCAGGGGTATCTGGGAGTTTGGACCCAGACGTATTTGCAAATCCAGGGCTTGATCAGGTCCCAGTGAAGTCAATAAAAATATTGTTGGTGCTGAGCAGACATGCATTAGGCTCAAAGGAAAAGTAAAACCCATCCAAGAAAATTACAGGTTCTTTTTTCAATCAAAATATGTCTTCTCTCTCTCTCTCCCTTTAATTTTTTTTTCTGCTGTTTTAACTTTATAACGAGTTTAAAGTAACTGAGAAAATGTTTAAATTTTTAAATGTTGAATAGTCCTGGACCAATGCCCAAAAAAGTTAATGTGACCTTCCTAATACATAACTCTTATTAATTTTGAAGCTTACTGACTCCAGTCAAGAATTTTTGGGGATGACAGAACACCGAAATGTAGAAAAAGAAACACCAGGAGGTTGAGAAGTGAACTTAGTTCGCAGGTATCACCATTTCCGGAAAAATGGAAAAAGAAGAATGAACACCTGCAAAACTTTGGTGAGTTAAACATTTTGTAAGCACAGCCTCAGGGTTATGTCAATGCATTTACATGGGAATATTAATTTTTGAAGCTTTTGTGGCTTTAGTTAAGCTGTTCCTTAGAGAAATAGTGGACTCACAAAGCAGCCTCTGGGAGCTACAGGGGCAGTTCTGTGCATCCCACCATCCATCCTGACCCTGCCAAGCATTACAGGTGTGCACATCATTTTCTTCCAGACAGAGTGGTCAGGGGTGAGATGCTGCTTGCAGGAGAGGATGAGGTTGGAGCCCTGCAGCCAGGGAGCACCTGTTCCTGGGACGTGGAGAGGAAACATGGGGTAAATAAGCACTTTTGTTTCTCAGTGTGGGGTCCAGACCTCAGCAGGGGGAAATCAGTCGGAATGCTCAGTGGTCCCGTTGCTCTCACCTTCCCAGAGCCCTTCCAGCCCATAACCTCGGCCGGGAATGAGTTGTTTGCCATCTCCACTCAGTCCATCGGCAATGCTGAGGTGCAAAGGTGACTGCAGTCACCTGCCCATGGCGGTGTCCCTGCTGGAGCCCCAAGCAGGGGGTGGCAGACGAAGGGACGGGGTCAGCGGGTCTGTGTGACAGCGGGGGGATGATCTAAGGGTCCGAAGTCATCCCGAAGGTCAAGCAAGCACTACCTCCTCCCCGCCCACTCTGCTGCCGGGGCTCGGGGGAATCGCAGTCCGCCCGAGTGGATGACAGCTTGCCGGCACTTAATGACAGGCTGGGCGCACAGCGGCTGCCCAGACAAAGACGGGAAGTTCGGCGCTGCCCGGGGCAGGGGACACGGCGGGACCCGGGGGCTCCATCAGCCCGGCAGAACGCTGCCGCTCCCTCGCTGGCTCCGGAGCCAGGCACAGACTTCTCCTCCTCCTCCTCCTCGTCCTCCCTGAGGTTTGCGAGCCGCAGCCCCGGCAGGACGCGAGGTAAGCGCGGCTCCTCCGGCCGCGGGGACATCCCGAGCCCCGCGGGGCTCTGCGGCTCCCAGCGATCCGGGGCAAACCTCGCGTTTTTCACACACACACACACCACCACACA
>WEKY01039682.1:27660-84253 GCA_013390045.1 Picathartes gymnocephalus | reverse complement strand
CGAGACGGTGCCGGCCCGCACCAGCTGCGAGACCCGAGACCCCGCCAGGCCGGCGGGCGGGGACGGGCGGCGGCGGCGGCGGCGGCGCTCCGTGTCCCGGGCCCGGCAGGTGGAGCTGCTGCTGGTGGCCGACGCCTCCATGGTGCGCAAGTACGGCAAGGGGCTGCAGCACTACCTGCTCACCCTGGCCTCCATCGCCTCCCGGCTCTACGCGCACGCCAGCCTGGAGAACCACGTGCGGCTGGCCGTGGTCAAGGTGGTGGCGCTGGGCGACAAGGAGAAGGGGCTGGAGGTCAACAGGAACGCCGCCACCACGCTCAAGAACTTCTGCAAGTGGCAGCACCAGCACAACCGCCTCGACGACGACCACGAGGAGCACTACGATGCCGCCATCCTCTTCACCCGCGAGGTAGGCACGGTGCTGGCCGTAGGCACGGCCACGACAGCGACGAGGTGTCCCTCGAGCGTGGGGTGGCCGGGCTGCTGGACCTCCGGCCGCCCTGCTCGGCTGTGCCCAGCGGCTGCCTGCCCGCTCACGGATCCGGCTCGTCCGTCGGGCAGTGCAGCGTCTCAGGGACCGGCACACACGCGCTGCTGCCGGGGATGGCAGAGGGGTTGAGATCTGTGTGTGTCCCCTACCCCGTGCTGTCACGCCCGCTGTGGGTACACCGGTGCAGTGCTGGACCCCAGCCAGGTGCAGAGGTGGGAAATTTGATCGTGAGACTCAGCCTAAAGTCCCTCTGAGTGAGACACGACTTTGCCCTGTCTGTCCCTGGCAGATGTTTAACAGCGGGCTCCTCTCTCTGCAGAGGTGGTCCACCGCTGATAGCAGCACTTCCTAGCCTAAATTAGCCCCCAGACAAACCTGCTGGTGAAAGTGGTGGGAGAGCACCTTAAGAGTAGAGACGTCCTGCTTGTGGAGCACATTGGGACGCTGTTTCCAGCAAGGATAGCTCCACCGCACTGGAAGGCGGCAGCACTTGCGGTTCCAGTGTAGGACGTAAATGCAGACCGCAGGTGAGCAGAGCTGCGCAAGCTGGCTGAGGTGGGCTGGGGGCAAGGGGCTGCTGTCCCTGCCTGGTCCCCCAGGTGGGTGCCCTGATGAGCTGCGGCTTGGATGTGGCTGATGCTGCCCATGCAGAGCCGTGCCTTGCTGCTGCACGCTGAGCTGTTGATTAGTTGCATTGCCAGAGGTCGTTAAGGGACATTGCTCTGGTAGACATGTGGCCGAGTTTATGCAATGAAGTTCTTCTGTAAGAATATCCCTTCAGCGGTTTGGGTTTGGTGTTTTCTTTTTTTCCCTTTCCCCAAGTACGAAAAAAATAACTGCATGACTTTCCGTTCATTTGAGTTCTCCGGCTTTGCTACATCGTAGGAGCCTGCCAAAAAGGATGCTTTGGATGGTTTGTGGAAGGAGTCGCTCCAGAAGGGGGAAAAAAAGCGCCTGGCTTGCTTTTATAGCTGTAAATAGTTGAAACATTAGGTTCTGTGTCAGGCATCACTTGTACAACAGGAGCCCTTTTTAGCAGTTTAAAACCCATCAGTGCAATTTGCAAGCTTTCATTTTTTTATCACTATGACCTGAATGAAAGCAGGCTACCTAGACTGGGTCAGAATGCTTTTGCGTTTGCTATAAACATCTTTTTCAATGGCTTATCAAGCCTGGGCCAGAATCCATCACTTCTCTCTGAAGAGAGTTTCTCTCTGCCGGTATTCCCATTTATTTCCCTGGGCTATATGACAATTCAGAAACACTTAGGGTGGCGACCGTGAACCTTAACACCAATTATTAAGTTCATTTGGATTGAGATAGGATGTGACTTTAAAGTGCAGTTGCTTTACAGATGCTTAGCTGTAATTCTTTGCATGGACACCCTCCTGCCAGAATAAGAGGGTGCTGCTAATCAGTAATCCACTTTCAAAGACTCATGAGCAATGCATAGAATTACCTCTCTGGGATGTAAGTAGTACCCAAAATAAAAAAAAAAACACCACAGTTCCTGTGGTCTCCTTCCACTCTTAAGATGCAAATGTTGCTCGCACGGCTGCCTCATGAGAAAAAAGCACAGGCTTGTGTTTTCTCGGTTTACATTTTAACAGCTTTAACTCTGGGATTAGCTCTTCGATGCAGTTCAGGACAACTTAATCTGCTTTAATGCTTTGCTGTGTGCACATGGACATTGTTTGGCAGTGTTTGACTGAATTAAGAACCAGACTGGAGTTTCTTGCTACATGTGTTCATGATGTTCTTTGCAGGGAGTGTGTGTGAGCCCACACCATTTTTATGTGCTTACCCTTGAAATGTCAACACGAATCTATTTGCTCCCCGTGGAATGTAAACATAAAAAAGGGTTAAAGGATGAAAAAGCAGTGGAGATGTTTCCTGGAGAAAACAGCCCCACTTTGAACTAAAGGAGAGATTTTTTCCAGTTTAGTTTTTCAATGAGAGTGGCAGCAGTTGGCAGGAGAGCACCACTTTTACAACTCTGTTTTGGATGGATGAAGTTGGTTGCTAAGCTACAAGACGCCGAGCCGTGGCTGCGTGTTTTGATGGGCTCTGAATATCGTCATGCTGATTTTTGAACATCCAGATGTCTCTTTCTAAGTGCCCTGGGTTTCAGGCATTGGGCAAACGTGTGAGGTACATTTTCCATCGTTGTTTACTAACTGAGGCCACCTTGAGCTTCCTGTCTGTCAACAGAATATTTGCAGACAGTTTGTCCGCTGAATGCATGGCCTCAGCTGTATGGAATTGGTTTTGTGTAGATAGAATCTGCATTGTGCGTGGCTGGTGCCATACAAATCCCTAATATAATAATTAGCTTTGTTCCAGAGTGACATTTGCTTGGATGTTATTTTTTTACACCAAAAGAGGGCTTTATTTGAGCTCCTTATAAAGGAAGAATCCCTACAGAATTAATCAGTGTTGCTTCGTCCTCTTTGGTTGTCTTTACATCTTTAAAGATAAATTAGTGACACTGATAGACTGAGAGTGCATTGGCAGCTCTCCTTTATCATTAAATTAGTAGTGGTTCAAATTATGTTATCTAAGTTCAAATTGTGGTTGTTATCATCATCATCATCATTCATACTAGGAAGCACTTCCTGTGCAAAAACATTTAGAAGGAAATTCACTGATTCTGAGTTAAAATAGCCACTTACTTCTGGTCCTAATCTGTATTTAATTGGATAAGGACTTTAAAGTAATTATTCTGGAGACCATAGTAAATCAATAGGAACATGAATTCAGTTTGGGGTGATACAGGCAACATGTTAAAGCTGTTTTTAGGCTTTGTGTTACTTATCAGTGATGGCAAGGATCCATTAGCTGCAGTGGGTCCTGTGTTTACTCTGTAAATACAAGGAGCACTAGAGGAACATGTCTGGCCGTGGTGAAAACCTTCAGTGGACACAGAAATTATCTGTCACTAAATGTTGCAGAAACTTAGTTGGGTTCCACGGTGATTATTTGAATCTGATAATGAGAAGTGTGTTTTCCCAGTGGTCCCACCTCTCATTTTGACCCATGATGAGCAGGATCAAGCATGCCAGAGGTCTGACTTGACCGTAAGAAAACGTGATAATTTTCTGCTATTTCTAAATTTCCTCAAGGCAGCTTGACCTAACAGCCTTAACGAGCACGTGGGTCCCCTGCTGTTGGACTATTTTGTGGTTGAGTCCTTGACGGCAGCTGTAAATCTTCGGGCCTCATGAATCCTAGAGCATCCTCCATGGAATATGGTGGTGCAAGGATTCAATCCTGGTGGCCAGGTGTGTCCTCCACCCCACAGGGAATTGGCTTTGTGGTGGGAAGGAGGAAGCGCTTGGAAAGTCCTCTTTCCCTGGAGATTAGATCACTTGTTCTCCATGGCAGTGAAGTCAGCAGCAAATTTAGAATTTAATGTTTCGTCACTTATTCTCCATGGCAGTGAAGTCAACAGCAAATTTAGAATTTAGTCTGTTTCAGCCTTTTTTATTGTGAACAGTTCGCAGAAGCTGGAAGCAGATTATCTTCAGAGTTTTATGGGTGCAACAAAACACTTGCCAGATTATTTGTCACAGTAGCAAAACAGATTAGATGGGACTTGCAAACTGCAGTTGAACTCACACTGTTCTTTTTCTGAGGTCCAGCCTGCTCTGCAATTATCCTCCAGAATTCATCCAATCTCTTTCATTAGTGGCCCTTAGTTAAATTTCAAGTGAAGTATTGAATGCATTTGGACAAAATCCAGCTCTCTTTCCTTTCCCCCAGTTCTGAATCATCTGAAGATTAAAATAGATGTTTCTCACAGTAGATACAGACATTAAGAGCAAGAAAAAATCCTTTTCTAAGTGCTTGTTAGCATCATCTGTGATAGTACCATCATGCCTGGCTCGAGCTGGAGTTCATGCTAGAGCCAAAGGCCACTGTCCTGCCTTTTTCTGCACAGTAATTATATGGGGCTGGTGTGTTTGATTTAGTTTAACTGTCCATCTGGCAGTGCTGTTGAAATTTAACAGCAAGCTTTGTATTATCTCTGCTCTGTAGACGATAATTTCATTGCATGGAGCACATGCTTTCTTTGGCTCTAGTTCTTTCTTCTTTTTTTTTCCCTTCTTTTCTCTATTATCATCTTCCAACAATTTTTATCCCCTAGTAGTAAAACAAGTACCAGTGGTCAATAGAATAGATTTCAGTGTTTATTATTATTACTCTGAAGAAATTGTAGTGTGATGTGTCTACACCAGTTTCATGGTGTTTGCACCAACTCTGTTGCACATCTAATGCATTTAAATAATGTCCCTAGGGAAAACAAAGAGGGACATAACTGATAGAGGAGAAGTTTGATTCACCCTGATCAACAGAGGTGGTGTGGAGTTTTCCCACAAAGGAATTGTGGCTTAGGCAGGTTAAATCACACATTTTTACTTGGTCGTCAGTCACCAGTTTCATAACTGAAACTTCTCCTCCCCATGCAGATTCCAGATGGTTTATGTGCATTTTGTCGATATTTTTAAATAACCTGTAGTTTGCATAACTCCACTGTATTTTCTTTCAAATGCCCAAGCCTCAGGCCCATATTTATCATATGAACCCCAAAAGCAAATTACCTCAATTTTTAAGCTAAATTGCTGGAGAAATACATGTGGTTTTTGTTTTGGTAGATATGGGAGGTATCACCATTGTGGTTTTCCTCAGGAGATAACCAGGCTTTGGTCACCCTGTCAAAATGTGACCAAGGGAGGACAGAGCAGTAACCCAGTGAGTCTTTCCTCACCCAGAGTCCTTTCTACTCATATGAACATTACTTTTTTTTCCACGTGTGTGCCATTCCACGTTGCTGTGACATCAGTAAAAGTTCCCCCAGTTTGCAGAGGAGCTCATGGGAGGGTGGATGTGTGTGTTCCTAACGCCACCTCACCCCACCCTCCCTGCCCGGGGCTGCGGTGGGAATGCTGCTGCAGGAAGTCGGAAAGTCGTGCTTAATTCCTTCCTCTGCTTGAGGGATTTTAGGTCTGTATCGCCCACCTCCCAGGAGAGGTCCTTAGCCAGGAGGTCGTAAGCTGTTCCAGGTGTTAAGGAAACTTTCCACCCCTCTGACCAAAGCTCTGTCACTGTTTAGTGAGTAATTCATAGGGTGAGAAGGAGAGGAATCGTGACCTGAAGCCGCTGAGTGGAGCGCAGCACTTGGAGCAAGGTGGTCTGGGTTCCTCAGACACAGAGAGGAGGCTGTTTCTGTAATTTACCATAGGCTGTTCAGTGGGAAAGAAGAAGGATGAGCAATAAGGACCAAAAATTGGGACCCTTCACTGACTGCACTTCAGCTGCAGCCTGGGCTAGGGAAAGCTTGGGCACAGGGCGTGCTCCAGGAGGAGCCACAGCTCCCTGAGTGCATGGCAGGAGCCTGGTGTAGACCATACAGTGCTCTCCTAAAGAACTGCTTCTAATTGGCCTCCTCCATGGAAGGAATTTGTAGCTGGATCATGTTCTTACTGGGAAAAGGCTTTAGTTGATGAGCTGTTGTAAAGGGACCAGAAGACCAAGTGAACAACACAGAGATGTAAAAGTTTCAGCTGTGCATTACAAGAAGATGATGTGCAGCTTGGCCTGGTACAGAGCCTCATGCTGTGTGTTCCTCTCTTTCTGATCTGAGAAGCTCTGTAGGCTCAGCTTCCCTCAGGGGAAAAGGTGGAGAAACATGAAACATTTGAACCCCAATAAGCAAAGTGCCCAGCTGTTCCAGACTGTGGAACTGTGGCACTTGGAGGCCCACAGGATCCCAAACTGCAAGCCCTGTGAGGGGTGGATAACTCAAAAGACCCGAGGACATGTTCTTCTGCCCTTACATCCCACCAAAGTGTCCATGGTGGTGCTCGCATCCTTTTTTAGATCTGGTCAGCGGGCTCTGACCGAATACCAGGTTTCACTAAACAGTTTATTCTTGTTTAGAAACCTACTGTAGAACACATTTCAGGTGAAATAAACTCCCTGCTCCAGCCAGGATGTGGTGACAGTTATCTCCCTTCACAACAAGGCCATGTATACATGGCAGCCAGCCAGCTGCTCCTGATGGATTTAGAATGCCAAGAAAACTTGGCCTCTAATGAGCTGTCTAATTAACTACTAGACTTGTGATGTACAGCTTAGCTTTACTAAGCCGTTCCTTTGCCAAAGCTTAAGTCTTAACATCTCCTGCCTCCTGCATAGTAAATGCCTTTCCATGTCATTCTTCTGTTTTGGAACTACTGTAAAGCAGGTCAAGGGCCAGGCTGCTTTCGTTCTTTGGAAATATCAAAAAAACATTCTTTAAAGCTTCTGCCACTGTTTCAAGGCAATTGAGTGTACAGAACTGAGTAGCTGATAAGCTTTCTAATAGAAGCAAAAAAACCAGAGTGAAATAATCATTGGAAACTGATTTTATGTATCATGAGTCCCCTCTTTCCTCATGCTTTAGCTGGAGTATGAAAAGTTGAGGTGACCCACACAGATTTTTATGATTGCATCATTACATTGAAGCCTGTTTTTTTTCAAAAAATGAAAATATTTTCCAGGGAAATAAAACCTTTTAATGTACGCCCAGAAAGTTTACTTCATGAAAGTAGTAGACTGCTTTCCAGGACTGCCCAGGAAAGTAAAAACCAGATGTAACTATTGATTGTGGTAACAAATAATCCATAGCCAGTGCTTGATGGTTAAGCAGGCATGATTTTCAGTAACATCATTTGAAATCAAGCTGTTTGGAAGCTGGTGAATTGACCCAAAAGCAAACTTTTCAGAATATTTGTCTCAGAGTTGCCTCTTGATAGGTTGCAGTTCTGTTTATAGTATATACTTTGAATAGAAATATATTCCAGTTCAAATCATGCAGAGGCAGGAGAAGTAAAAAGTGAGTGGGATAATGACAACATAGAGGAGCCCTCAGTAATCTGCCTAAACGATTATTGACAATGTCAGCCTTGGAAATGATTATTGACAATGTCAGCCTTAGCTGCAAGTGAGCATCCCCAGGCAGTCACTGAGGGCTGGAGTTGGCAGGGAAAACCTGGATGCTCAATCCATGCTCTGCTCAAAGCACAGCCATGGCATGCCCTGCTCTAGCAGCAGATGGGCAACCCACAGACATCCCCATAACAGCTTCTTACAAAGGAGCTGATGCCAGAAAATATTTCCTGTCCTTGTTTCCAGAATCCTTTACAAGCCCCTCTGCTGATTCCCAGCTGGGATTTGGCGGTGGCTGCAGGACTCCCACACCAACTGCTGGGGAGGGTCACACTGAGGTGGCCACGGGACTACTGAGGGACCTGGGCTTTGCTTTCTGGGCCCAGGGTGGTCAGTCTGCTCCTTTCTGGGGCTGGCTGGTCCCACACCATTTGAGGACACCTGTTTGCCAGTTGTCCGTGGGGAATTGGAGGAGCTAGGTGATTTTACATACAAGCAGTTTGCAGAATCGTGTCTTTCCTGCTGTGGGGTTTTCTAGGACCAGTCTCTGGTACAGCCCTGATATCTAGGGAAGACAGTGTAATTTAATCCTGTGCACAGCTTTTGAAATGCTGAGATGAGATTATGGTAACATCTCTGCCCTAATGTTCCATGCTCCACACATCCCATCAGGATTAACTCTGTTGAAGTTTATGAGATTGCCTGCTTAGAAAAATTACATTATTTTAGTTATATTTGTGTCATGAAATCTGGTGAATCACTGTGAGGTCTGGCTGTGCCTGCTGGTATAAATTCCCAGCATAGCTTATTCTTGTGTGCAAATGGGAGTAAATCCTGACTGGCATGAGGAATCTGTGTGCTGATACCATTGTGCCCACGCTGGCAGCAGCACTGATGTCAGTGTCTGTAATAATGACACCCAAATACAAGAAAAGACTGAATGATGTAGAATCTACATGCAGAGACAAAGCCTGAATTAATGCAGTTTATACTATTTTGGCACTGTCAGTCTGTCTAGCCCTCTTCCAGTAAGCTGCTTTCTGTCTGATTTATGTGCTTTTCGGTACTTGGGTAAGAATTGCAGTTCAGCTGCTTTTGTGGATTCAGGTCAAATTGCACACTATCACAGAATCACAGGATCAATTATGTTGGAAATGACCTCTGAGATCATTGAATCCAACCTGTGACTGAACACCACCTTGTAAACCAGACCATGGCACTGAATGCCACATCCAGTATTCCTTAAACACCTCCAGGGATGGTGACTGCACCACCTTCTTGGGCAGCCCCTTCCAGTATCCAATCACCCTCTCTGTCAAGAACTTCTTCCTAATGTCCAGACTAAACATCCAGCTTAAGACTGTGTCTTCTTCTGCCATTGATAGTTCCCTGGGAGCCAAAAATGAGCCTGAAATTTCTCCTCCATATATGTAATATTGCTTTTTATTTTTGGCTTGAAAAATTTCTGTGTTGGGGAAATTTTTTTTTCTTTTTTTGTGTTTGTAAAGAGATGCTCTGTCACAGTATCTGTGAACTCAGTGTAGTTTTCCTTGACTTCAGTGGGATTTGAATCTTGTGCGTTTCCAAGTTTGTCTAACCTGTCAAAATCAGTGAACACTGCTGCTCTGAAGCCTCCTACAAGGTGTCTCTTATTCAGATGGATTAATTATGAAAGGCTTCATAAAAGGGAGTCCTTACTGAAAGAGATCTGAAGGGAAGAAGAGAATCTTAAAAATGAAGGGGAAAAAAATGCTCTTTGATCATTTTGATAATAACATTTGTCATGCCTTGAAAATGACAATTCCATTCAACCACAATGAAATGTTGAAGTGCTCCAAATAGCATGGCCCCTACTTTCCCTTCTCATCCAAAAAATGTGTATATATGCACATGCACACTAATATTTTCCCCTCTGCTCCAGCAGAAGAACAGAAAAGTTACTGCTGGTGATAAAAACACAATGTCTGACCAAAAGTGAAAGACAAAACCTGATGCTACCTGCATGGTTTTTGGAGACACCCCATACCTACATGTGGGAGAAGTGGTTAAGTTGTTTGGATTTTTCACTCTCTCATATCACTGACTCTCAGCAATCTCTGAGAATTGCTAAATACTTGGTATATTATTGGGTGACTCACTATTACTTGTACTGCTTGACAGATGTGAAGTGAGGTTTCACATGTAACAATCTCATTTCTGTTAAGTGAGAGTGTAGGGTTGGCTTCAGAAAAGAAAGGTGATCTTTGGTTCAAGGACTGATCAGGAAGCTGAAGCTTTCTGTCAGTGTGAATAAAGAGAATTTTCTATTTTTATTGTCAATTAGGAAATGCTTCCACAGTGTATTCGAGGTACCTACCTCAATGCAAATATGAGCATCACAGAAGTACAAATTTAACTGGCAACAGTTAGCTGCAGAACATATCCAAGGCCTGTTAAAGTCCATGAGAATACTCCCTTATACTGACCTTACCAGGGATTGGCTTGCTGTGCTTTTAACATCTTTAGCTGGAACCTTACATCCATATTTTCATCCGGGTCCCACCACTGGCGAAGGCGACTTTAACTTTTACTGCTGGGTGTAAAAATTTATTTTAATTTTTTTTTTTTTAGGAAGAGAAAGATTAAAGCAACCACTATACCTAAACACTCTGNTTTTTTTTCTCTTTTCCCCTTCCCTGGGCAGGATTTATGTGGGCATCATTCCTGTGATACCCTGGGAATGGCAGACGTTGGGACCATCTGCTCCCCCGAGCGCAGCTGCGCGGTGATTGAAGACGACGGCCTCCACGCAGCTTTTACAGTGGCTCACGAAATTGGTATGCAGTGCCTTTTCTGTTCCCCTGCCAAGCCAAACACTCACAACAGCTGCATTAGGAACCAAAATACCCCGCAATTAATTCCAGATTTCCCCCCGGCCCAGAGCCCCGCCTGGGGATTAGGGCTGTGTACATATGCACTTCAGGGTTAACTAATAAGGGATCAGAAGGCAGGGGAAGGCACACAGTAGGTGTTTCCTCCCTGACAGTGGCCTTTCGAAGCAGCAGTTGAAGTGAAAATTCAAAGGCTGCTGCTACTGCCCAAAGATGTCAGCGCATGGCCCTCCTCAGAAAGCTTTTGGCCCATCTGTTGTAATTTGCATGCATTTATTTGTTGGAAAATAAGTCGCGTTTTTCAACTTGTTGCATGGGCTACTGTTAGGAAGCTTTTTTCCGTGTATTACCTGCAGAGAAAAAGCTTTTGTGCCAAAAAACCAACATAATTCTAATATCTTCGTAAGTGTATGGAAATTCCACCTTTATGAATCCTGTAATAAGTGAAATAGTATTTAGGTGATAAAGGTTTGGCCACAAAACCCGTTTAGCTTTGTTTCAGTTTCCACCTCAGTGGACAGCAGTTAAATTAGGAGCCTTGCATGCAGCCTTCAGAAGGGTTTAAGATAGAATTAGTGAGAGAAGAAAGTTTGTGTTCTGGGATATTATATCTGTCATGATATATCCCTTCAGAGAGACTGCTGCCGTCTTGGTCATGTTTAATTTACTGATGTTTTGTGAACTGTGTCCACTGGAAATAGGTTTGCTATGAGGGCTGTTCGCTTTGGGGAGTGAACAGCAGTTTGAAAGTGGAGAATGTTCTTTTTTTTCCTTTTTTTTTTCTTTTTTTAAATATTCTTGGAAAGAAATAACAAGGAAAGGAGAACTTTCACAGAGAGCCAGCTGCTGAATTGCCTTGTAGCTCGTGCCAAACCAAAGTAAAGTTTGCTTTGGGAGTATCATTGCAGTGGTTCCATTTTCAAGGAGCTTGCAGGTACAGGCTGAGATCTGAGTGCCTTATACATAATGGCTCAGGAAGCAGAGGTCACCAAGGATGGAAAATGACCTGACTCTTCAGGGACAAGTGATCCTAACCCTGCTCCTCTTACAGCTCTGCAAAGGAGTTACATCAGTAGTGGCTGGGGAAGGGATCAGGCATTGCATGAAAACACGAAATACTGTGGCGGGATGAGTCCTCAAAGCAGAAATTTTATTTTAGTAAGCAGTAATGTCACAACAAAAGGAAAAGTCCTCTGGAATCACTAATTCAGTGCATTTGGAGATAGCTGCATGGAGTACAGATCCACACGGGATGTGGATGCTGTGAATGAGCCATCGCCAACCTGGGATGTGTTAAATGGCAAACTTAGCCTGTCATTGAAAGCCACCGTGCTGGGGACACTGCCTGTGTCCCCTTGCACCCAGAAGTGATGCCTCTGCTGAGGGTCCGTGGGCAGGCGTGGGAGAGGAGCCCTCTTGTTGTTGGATCTGGTGCGTGAGGAGGAGAGCAATGTCTCTCCTGCCATTTTATCAGCAATAAATACATTTTTAGGTAGATTAAAAATGAAAGAACACAGATCAGTAAAGATAGGGATGAGCAGCAAACATTCACATTGCTACCTTCAATTCCACACAGAGAAAATATAAGTGAAAGTGAATTATTTTTAGTGATCCAGAAGCACTTTTTGGAGAAAGGCCATTTTCATACCTAGGCATTTACAGGAATCTCTAAAAACTATAATTTTCAATGTAAAAAAGGCCTGAATTGAAATGAATAAATAAGAACCCTAATGGACATAGGGTTCAAACAAACCTCTAGTTTGAGGCTGTTTAAAATAACATCCTCTTTTTTTTTTCCTCCTCACCAGAAGTTTTTAAGAAAGGAGGGATGTCAAGTCACAGAATGATCTTTGTGTGTGTGGCCTGAAGTGGGAGAAGCTGAGAAGAAAACACAGCTAAAATTGCTTGAGTACTTAAATTAAATCAAAGGTCAAAAAAGGATGAAAAATAAAAGTGTGGCATGGATACCCTTTAGTTAAGCACTTTGGGGAAAACCTTGCTTTATTTTATTTGGAGGCCAGATTTGTTCCTGCAATCCAGAAATCTCCCAAGTTCCCCCTGTCCTGTGGGCAGGGTGTAGCTGTAATTTTGCAGTGGCTCAGTTCCTCAGTCAGAGGGGATGCTTTGAGCCTGAGATCTTCTTTTCTGTCAGCAGGAAGGTCAAGGTGAGCCACTGAATGAAGGAGAATCACTCTCAGCAGTTTCTGTGCATGGGGAGCAGATGCAGCATCTTTAACATGGACTTGATCCTCAGAGTGTGCTCACTGTGACTTCCAGGGCATCTCAACGCTCTTGTTTCCCCCCTGAAGGATCCAGGAGCATTTTCCAGGCTCAGATTCTTTCTCTGGAAGGCAACTAAATTAAATTGAGCTGCAGCTCAACCCAACAGGAGGATGATGCACAGCCCAGGGGCTCAGGTTGGATTGGTGCACGGGAAGCTAAAAAGCAGCTTGCTGCACAATAAACCTGCTGCTTCAGGTTTTCTGCCACATCACGTGTGAGGTGTTTGTTTTATTTCTTTCAGATAAAATAGATGGATTTTGACCAGTGGTTTTTGAGGGGGAGAGAATGAATGAGCAGCAACAGGCAAAACCTCCCAAGGCCTGTAAAGGAGAGCACAGGAAGGAATAGATGCAACCAAATTCTTGCAACAACTGATTAGCTGGCAGTAAGAGGTGGAGATCTGTATAAAAAGTTTGATAAGGTAGGACCTGAATCTTGTCCTGCTGGTGTGTGGGAAAATCAGTAATAGCTTGTCTCCAATGCCAAATGGAAAAAAAAAAAATAAAAAGAGGATAATGCAACCAAGAAACCCAGAAAGAAACCTTGTAACTTTGAATGTGATAATCCAGTTTCTCCTCAGAATACAGGGGAGCAGAGCTAGTACCATAAACGTTATTTTGAAATCATAGCCTGCCAAGACATCCAGCCACCAACAGTAAATCCATATCTGGTTATTTTCTAGCAGGGGACATGCTGCTGGCAGCTGGGACAGCAGTAGCTTCATTTCCACAAAAATAACCCCCTGGATTCTTGCCTGAAATCATCAGTTCATCACCATGTAGTGGCATGTGGATGCTTTTTTTTTACTTCTAGCAGCTCCTTCAGCTGCACCTCCACAGCTCTGCAGAGCTGTCTGAGCTTAGGCACACTATGTAGGAATTCTCCATATGCTGTTGTTATCAGCAGCCTATTGTCTGGAAAAAAATGATGTTTCCTTTCTTCATGCACTTCCCTGCCTCCTGGGGACATGTGGAGGACAGCATTAAAGAACCTGAGATTGCTCATCATCTCAACAGGTATTTAGTGTTTTTCATAGGGCAGCACTGTATTGCTTCTCCATAAATCTCTTATTAAAATAACCATCAGGAAACAAAAGCAGTGAGATTTTCACTCTAATAATCTGGACTTTTGGGTTGGAGATTTGTTGCTTTGACAGTGCTGAATTATAAACAAGGGAAGATAAGTATGATCCAGCATCAGCAGCAGGCACAGTCAATCCATTTGAATTACATTTAGCATATTTTGTGATGGGATATATCGATGTTTTTCAGCCTGCTGCTGTGTTTTGAGGTATAGCCATGGTCAGAAGTTTCTGCTGGAGTCCCACTGTGCTTTGGTACAGCCATCCCACCACCCTGAACAGTTTGTCATCTACAAAAGCAAAATAAGAAGGGTTCGTGGGGATGTAAGTGGAGCTACTGGTTGTTTTATCAATAGGAAATTTCCCAAAGGAAATTTCACAAAGGGAATCCCAGGGAAAGCCAAGAATTTAACTTGAGTTTTGATCTAGAGTCTCTTGAGTTTTGATCTAGGCCTTAAATACAAAAGCATCCTTCCTGCAGCCTTCAAGCAGGCAGAGTTCCAGTTCAGCTCAGTGGGAGTTACATGAGTCCAACAGCTTAAATTCTATCTTTGTCCTTTCCATCAATCTTGAGAAACTTACTTACTTTTTTGAAAAAGAGGCACTACAGTCTTTTTTCTCAGTGATAATGTTCATTTGACCTTTTGCAATGTTCCTACTCCTCTGCTACACAAACACTCTGGCATGCAGTTACTCTTTCTGTCCTCCTGAGTAATATGGTTTACTGATGTTCTTTCCAAGTGTTCTATTTTTAGGCTATAGCTTTAGCATTGCTACGTGGAACTAATTAAACCTTTGTTCACTAGTTTCCTTTTATCTTTCACATGTGACTTTTGGGGAGGGAAGGCCAAAGGGCGGGATAAAAGCAGCCTTCAAATATCTTTAAAAAAAATTGCTGCAAAAATTTGCATAATAAATCATTCCCTGTGTCCACCTGGGACAGCACAAGGGGTAATGGCCTGAAATTGCAGCAGGGGAGATTTGCTTTAAGCATCAGCCAAAATCATCTTAGCAGGACAGTTGAGGGCAGGACTGAAGTGCTTGGGGAGGCTCAGTTTCTGGAGGTTCACAGGAGCCAGCTGGCTGAAGCAGCTGTGGCTCTGGGGATGCTGATCCTACCCCAGGGCAGAGGGATGCACGGGATGCCTTTTCAAGGGCTCTGCTCAGCATCATTTTCTGTGGTTATGAGGAGTTATCACAACATCCTCCACAGCTGGGCTGTGTAATGCCTGAAACCAAGGGACTGCACAGAAACTCAAAGTGGAATGGTTTGGGTTGGAAGGGGCCTTAAAAATGATCCAGTCCAACCCCCTGCCATGGCCAGGGACACCTTCCACTCTCCGAGGTTGGCTTTGGGCACTTCCAGGGATGGGGCAGCCACAGCTTCTCTGTGCCAGGGCCTCACTGCCCTCTCAGCCTAGAATTTTCTTCATATATTAAATAACGAGTTTGATACCAAATATTTTCCAGCAGGGCATCATTCTGTGGTCTCTGCCACCAGCGAGGACAAAAGTGTCCTGACCACCATCAGCAAGATGTATTAGAGAGCCTCATTTTCTGTAAAAAGGCCATTTTGGAAGTGAGGTGTTGCTCCTGGCATCTCCACGTGTGTGGTGCATCAGAATCCCATGAACTCTGAGTGGGTTGGAGCTGTTTATTCAGAGCCTGAGCTGTGTTTGAGCTGCAGGCCACTGAGGAAGGAATACCACGTCTAACTTACAGCAAACTCTGATTCTGCCTCCTTCAGTAACAAAGGAAACTGAGAACAACCTGTGTGATACTTAAAGGAGTCTTTTGATGTCCGTAGAAGAGTCAAATAATACTCCCACTCCTTGTTTTTTACCACATATGCTCATTTTGTGTACGCTCAGAAGTAACTGAACGCAGCAGTTTTTTCTTTGCCGTGTTCTGCTGAACATGCAGCCCTTTGATTTCAAGGCTGTCAAGATAAAGCAGATAAAGACAAGCTTCAGCCCTGACAGCTACAAATCTCCTGAAGCCTTTCATTTCCAGGGGGATACATTGCCAAGGGCACAGAGTCTCACAGCCACATGAGAAAAACAGTGGAGGTTGTCTGAGTCTCCTATTAGGTTTCCTTCGTGACAGATGAAGTTTAGGCAGATATCCAGGTAATCATAATTAGGCAGATTTGCTTTCTTAAAACAACAAGAAAAAAAGAGAGAATACACTCATCCAAGTGTTCTCTGCTGACATACATCAGGAAAACTGCTTGATTCCTCCTCTTTGAACCTTTTTTCAAAGTTCTGTCTTAACTTCTGCTTGCAAAAGCTCTCAAATTAAGTCTTCATGAACATACCCCTTCTGATTAAGAGAAAAGGTAGGCAGACAAAGCTAAGCCTTCACAAGAGCTGAAGGCGGGGCAGAAAATTAAGCTGATGCCTCAAAAAGCAAACATCAGCTGTCTAAAAGGCTGCTGGTTAAAATTTTGAATAAAAATTCTTGGCTTGCCCAGCAATATTTTTATTAACTTGTAATGTTATATAAAATATATCATTGTTCCACCTGCAGCAGCCATGGTGCTTAAAGCAAACTGTAAAACTCTGTTTTGCCTAATATTTCACAGCAGTCATTATCAAAAAAATATGTTTGACAGTGGTGGATTTGGCAGTGTTAGTTTTATGGTTGTGCTCAGTGGTCTTTTCCACTCTAAGTGATCTCTGATTTTATCATCCTAAAAGAAGTTTAGTGTTCAGCCTGGGCCTCCAGCCTTCCAGACTGCATGGTAGAGTAGGGATTGCTTTCTCCTTGGCAGGTAGATAATACCAATACAATAATGTCGTTTTTGTGGGGAAGGTACTTCTGGTAAAGAGAGAAAGGGCAGAATTGCCCAATAAAGAGGCAGCAAGCAATGCAATTTCTACATTCTTGGCCTGTGTACTCCCACAGAGTTCATTCATTTACCATGAGCTGCTGTGAATTAGGTTCTTTCCAAGTTCCTCTGAGATGAACAGGTGTGAACTGATGCCTGAATTGGCTACCTGCAAACAGAGACTAGACAGGAGTAAGAGAATAAAAGTGGATATTTATTTGAAGGCCTTCAAGGGCACACCCTGGGGAGCACACCCTGGGCCACCAGACCCAAGATGGACAACAAGTCACGAGTTCTTACCCCAGTTAGAGGTTTTGGTCCATTTGCATATCAGCATAAATTTGCCAATTAAAACTTCAGCTGCTGATGTAATTCTCTCCAGCTTGCCCCCCTTTCTTTAGATGTTGGTTTGCACTTTCTGGGCCCAGGGCCATCCAAATGTCCTTGGAGGGCAGGCCTGGAGAGGGTTGTTATGTCTATCACTGCCCGAGAGAGCAGCTAACAGGTTACAAAGCACTCCAGAGTTACACACACTAAGTACAACAGGATCTAAGAAATACAAAAGTTAAAATTCAAGGCATCAGCCATCTCCTGCTTCTGCATTAAAATGAGTATTTCTCTTCTACATGCCCCATTAATTAGCACGGTGTGGCCCTCCAAGGCCACATCTGTTCCATGATTATTTAAGCCTGTGTGGACACAGTGGCCTATGATTGCCTGGCCCACATTGCCTGGGCAGAATCTTGCCTGGGAGTTGCCTGTCTGACAGGGGTGATGTGTCTCGGATCTCCCACAAGTCTGTTACAACAAGCCAGCTCAGCACAGGTTTGTTTTGTGTAAAGTCTGCAGCACTGGTGGGTGAATGTCTGATAGGGACTTTTTTTTTTTTTTTTTTTTTTCAAATGTCTGCTCCTGAGAAGAAGCTGCTCTCCAGACTATTGTTTCATTGAGTCTGAAGAACTCTTTTAAGCCAGAAATATTAAAAAGTGCCTTGGGGCTGGAGATTTAAAAGAGAGAGTGATTTTTTTTTTTTTAATCCTTTTTGTTTAATAAGTGTCTGATAGGAGTCAAAGAAAAGAAAATTGAAGGAGTGGCCAGTTTTATATTGTAAGCATTTTTTTGGTAAGCTTGTGTAATTCAAGTCACTTCTCTTTATTAAAGAAACCACCAGCCTTATTAATTGTTATTGCTTAGGTCCATCATGACTTCAAGAGGATTCCTGAGTGATACCAGCATGAAGTTCTTAAGAAGGAGTCACATACTCACAGGAGTTAGAAAAACAGCCCATGCCAGAAGAAATGGTTTTATTTTGACAGAGTTTTCCCACATGCAATCTTTGTTTAGGCAAGGGGAGAGCAGGAGGCTAATGCAGAAGGTCTGGGCTGGTGATTAACCCAAGGAATGTTGAGCCAGGAGCTTCCTGAGCCCTGATCCCCTGAGAGCCACTGACTCATGGGGTAACCTGGGGCAAATCTCTTGACCTTCTTTTGCACCCCAGTTGTCCCAGCTGGAAATTTGGTGAAAGGCATGATCTCACTGGCCAACACGTGCTTCATCTGAGCTGAGCTGCTCTGAGAAAACAAATTACAATGCCTGCAGCATTTTTCAGCCTTCTGTGTCACTTTGCATGTGTCCTGTGGTCAGATGAAGTGTGAGAGCTGCTCTTTGACATGCTCTTCAAGTTCTTCAAGTCCACAAACAGGGATTGGTGGTGTTTTTCCAGGAGACCCACCTTGGCTTGTGCTTTAGCAAAAGCTGGGCCTGGCTTGCTGTACGTTGTGGATATTTTCTGTTTTCTTGTTTCTTACGCTTGAAATACCAGTGAAAAATGAATGAGAGTAATTTTGTGTGCTGTTTGCTCAGAGAACCTCTGCAGATAGTCTAGAACTGTATATTGAGAAAAATCAATAATATCCAGACTTCAGGAAGTGTTTGGACAACACTCTCAGGCACATGGTTTGATTCTTGGGGCTGCCCTGTGCAGGCCCAGGAGCAGGACTTGGGTGATCCTTATGGCTTCCTTCCAGCTCAGAATATCCTGTGATTCTGGTTTGCTTCCCAGTGCTCCTGGGAATAAGAGAGATACTTCACCACTCATCCAGCACAGCTCTGGTGCACTCCTGCTTTCCCTGCAAAGCTCTTTTATGTTCTGATGCTCAGAGAGGATGAAAGTTTTAACTGACTTGTCATAATTTCTCTGAAGTATTCCCACCCTGTGTTAGAGATATAGCCCCATTCCTACAAGGTGTAGAGATCATTTTTGAACCCGTTGCAGGTGTTTTTTCCTGTTGGGCTGTAGCAGGTGTTGTTGGCCTTCAGCAGGGAAAGCTGTGAGGGGAGCATGTCACTCCCTTCAGGTCATTGGTCTTTTTGGAGTTTGAGATGAATTTAGAAGGCTACCTCCTCCTTGGCTACCAGAGGGCAAACCCTGCCTCCTCTCCATCTGTTTCCTTCACCATTTCGTGCATTCCTACAGCATAACTTAACTAAACCCCATCCTGCTGGTAAAATTGTATTATGTCATTTTCACTCAGTGGGAACTGTCAGCACCAGTAAGATGCTTCATTAAGTAGAAAACAGCAGATGATCTATGAACCCATTCTCAATCAGTCATCATTTTACACAGCTGCTGGGAGCCTTTTCTTTTTCTTCAATAGCCTGGTTTGACGTTCAGAGTCGTACAAAATGGGGTGGGGCTAAAATTGGCATTGTTTTTAAAAGACTTATTCATAAGAATTGTATTGCTCGAGTCTTCACTTCTGTCCAGAGCTTTCTCCAGAGCTCTGCTTCCATACAGGGTCACCTGAAGGATCAACCTTTCCACTTTGGAAGGGAAGCACCTCACCAGAAAATGCCAGAAACCACCCTAATGTCATCTAATAACACCAGCAGGGTCATGTGTGTGAGGGGTGGTGGGGAGAGACTTCTTGAAGCAGGAAGGAAAGTGTCCCTTCCTTAATTTTTGGATGCAAAAGGATGAAGGGCACAGGTGTTGAAGGACTTTGCTGTTCTCACTTATGTGCTAAAAAGAGCAAAACTTAGCCAGGCAGTATTTAGAGATTACACAGCCCTTTGATATTTTGAATTTTGATTCTCTTTAATGAAATGCAAAACTGGGTTTCAGCATCATTGGGAGTTTGTCATATGCTTCAATCACTTCTAAGTCTGGTCAGAGTGCCTTAAAAGGCAAAGTTAGGACAGGGAGAAATTTAGGTTGTGGTAAGAATTATGAATTTTAGCTCCATAAAATCCCTTGAGAGTTGGATTCACAGTGTTTGTAAGCATGCATACAAAATTAAGTGGCAAATCGGTATGGAGAGCTAAAATCCATATATTTAATGCTATTATCCTCATTAAAATCACTGGTGGCTAATTTAGAAGCTCAAATACTGACAATAGAGTTATGTATTTTGGAAATTATTCACTGCTTACTGCTTCTTCCCTTGTCATGATGTTTTGGGTTTTTCTTTAATTATTTCTGAAAATTTTAAACATAACAACAGACATTCATAAATACTTTGGGAAACTTCTCCTCCAAAAGGCTGAAGTCTGCCAAGTAAGTGACTTAGTTCTCATCATGCACTGGAACAATGGCCTGATTTAATATGACAAAGTGGAGGCTGCTAATGAGGTGTGTCCTCAGCTCACCCCATTTATCACTGTAAAGCAGAGAAGTTATGCTGCTCTCTAATTAAAGGTGAATTCAGTAGCCTGACACTTTCCAGGAGATGACCCTGCTTCAGATTCCTCTGCTTTTGCCAAAGTATTTGGGATGAAATGTTCTGTGCTGAACAGTGGCCTGAGAAGCATTTCATTTTATTTATTTACTCTGAACTTCTTCACAGAGGCTGTCCAGCCTTTTCTGAGGGAGACTTAAGTTGTAACAGTGTTATGAAGAAATCTTCAGTTTCTCCGCTCAAAGTGAGGAGCTTGAAATTTGCCTGCAAGCTTCCTCATATCCAAAGGATATTTTATTATTTGTCTATATGAAGGAGATAAAAGGAAGATGTCACAGGTAGCAGAGAAACTCAAGAGCAGCCCGAGTTGCAGAAGCATTAACAGGCCTGTGAATATGTGCACTGTGTTAAGTGTTTAATTCTGTACTTACATGGGATGTCCTTAGCAGAAAATGAACAGTTCGGAAGAGTGAAGAACAGTTACGCAACAAGGGATTTGTCTAGAGAACAAAATTGGATCTTACATGGGTGCAGTGCTGCAGAGTGGGACCAGAGGCTGTGACAAACTGGAATTCTGCCCTGCAAGACTGAAAGCTTCATGTCACAGGGTTCTGGGTAGTTGTGAATGGTGCTGTAAAATGCTGGGCACTCTGAAAAATTACATCCTCGAGTTGCTGGTGTGCAACTATCATTCATATCCCACACTGAACCAGTGCTGAGTGCCATGGGATGTTACTCAGCCAAACTCTTTGGATCGATGCTCCAGCTTTTTTTATTCACCCAGAGCTGTTTAGTACCAAGGCACTGCCTTAGAAATGAAACTCCTTTTCCACTGAGAGACCCTCATTGCCTTATTTCACAGACATTCTGCAGTGAGGTAATTTGTACAACTGTGAGCAGTCTTGGATCAGTAAATACAATGTAAATACCATGTATTAAATCCTCAGCCCACTTCCAGAGAATTTGCTCTGTAGGTCAGAAGTGATTCCCTGATTATCGGGTTACTCTGTCAGAGGAATGCATCAGTTTTAAATAATAGTCTTAGCAGTGAATTGTTTTGCTCAGCACCAGCATTTGTCTGAAATGAAACAAAGCTGTTGCATTTGTCTGAAATGAAACAAAGCTTCAGAGCCAGTTTTTATGTAGTGCTGTATCAGATTGAAACTTGACATGTACCTCCTGATATTCAGCCATGTCTCAGTGCAGCATAAAAACAGCATTTTCTGGCCTTATATAGGAAGTATCGCCAAAGAAATATGGTTTTACCTACCTGAAAAAAAAAATAATCTTGCAGAGTGTGTCCCTTTTAGGGAATCAGGCTTTTTTTCTGCAGCGGCTTTGATGGGTGGTCTTGTCCTTATTGTTAAAGCACTCTTGGTTTAGCCCTGCATATCTTATTAATCACCTTCTGGCTTAGGTTGAACATTTTGAGTGTCAAGTTCAGGCTTCAGCTCTCTGCCGCTTTATTCCCATTCATTCTTCTACCCTCTGTGTACTTGCATCATAAATACTTTTACTTTTAGCTGTTTAAAAAGATGTAGCAGCTTTCTAGACAGTTGCAGAATATCTTCACAAAGTTTTTCATGCTGAAAAACAGTAAGAAGTCAATTATTGATAGATAAAAATTAGTACAATTCCCTTCCCTCACATGACTCTGAGCTCCAGCTGATAAACTCTGGATAGTCATATAATTTTATTTATTTGTTTCATTTCCACAGGGCACTTGCTTGGGCTTTCCCATGATGACTCCAAGTTCTGTGAGGAGAACTTTGGCTCCATGGAAGACAAGCGCCTGATGTCCTCCATCCTGACCAGCATTGATGCTTCAAAGCCCTGGTCCAAGTGCACTTCAGCAACTATCACGGAATTTTTTGATGATGGCCATGGTATGTGTTATCATTCTTTGTGTCAGCTACATGGCACATTCACTGTGAATCTGTAGTTTTTAATAAGAACATTTTATGGCAGTTTATTTGCCAAATATGACATTTACCCCTTGGGGAATAAGGACAAAAAAATCCGTTTTCCGAAAGTGGAAATGAAAAAGGCATAGTCTTCACTCTTTAATGAATTTTAAAGTCTTCACTGTGCTCCCAAAGCAACTGCAGTTATTAAACAAACCACTCAAATTCCAAAATGCTGAGATAAAAATGACATAATTGAATGGATCACATTGTTATGGTAACCAGAATGCTTATGGATAAAAAGTATGGTGTGTCTGCTGAGTGTAAAGGTTTGCTTTTAAATATTTTGTCGACTGATTTCAGTGCTCTCTGAAGTACTTTTCTCTGAATGACTTAATTTTTTCTCTCAGTTTTATTAGATCCATTAATCTGTACTATCCTTTTTTTCTGGTCTATATTGCTCTGGCATTGATGTAATATTACCAAATTAGTTTCCACAAGTGAAGAGAACTTCCCCTTTTGAGTTACTGAGGTAACTCTCCCACCATCCATGAATGATGTCTCAGAGTGTAAGGAACTCTGAACTGTTTTCTTCTCAGTTCATGAGCAGTTACCACTCAGGTGTGTGGTCTTCAGGAGTTATTGATATGAAATTATTCATAGAAAATTTGAACCTCTTATCATGTAGGTCCATAGTCCTCTGGGAATTAATTTTATTACTGATGCTATTGGTGTGATTTCAAGTACATAACATTTAGGGAATCTCTTTTCTTGATGGATCAGTCCTTCAGAGATCTTTTCTAAGTCACAGTCTTCTTTTCTGTAGAAATCTATAATTTCCCAGTTATTTATTTTAAATCACAGATCTGTCCGAACAGAACACAAATGCCATCCATGAAGTCAAAATGGAAGTCAATGATTTGACTTGAAATCCTTTAGAAACTTGATTTGACACTCATTGGCCTCAGCAGCACAGGGTGCATGAGTGGTGCTGAATGACACCATAAACTCATTTTTCTCAGTAGGGAAGCACCTGACAGCTGAGTGCACTGCAGACACCAGCAATACATGAAGTCAGCTGAACAAATCCCAACAGAAATGTCTCGTCCAAGGTCAGCCAGGGGGCTGGGGAGGATCAAGGTGCTGATTCCCTGTCTCCTGGGGCCTGCTCTGAGAACAATAAACAGCTTTGTCATGATATCACCATTTGTTTTACACTCACGTGATGACCCCAGACAACAGTTTGACATTTAGGAAGAAAAGGCTCGGTTTGTGTCCAGAGGAGAGTGACATTTATATCCATCTGCTTTTAGCAAAGCCTTTCCAAAGGTACTAATTGCCTTTATTGTCATGTCAACCACCAGCCTGTGGGATGGTTGCTTGGGGCTTACTGTGTTCAGTCCCAGTGCTCTGCGCAACCTGGAACAAGGGCTGTTTGTATTTTAATTAATTTATATCCTGCTTATCTGCTTCCTGCACAGATCTTGTTCCCCCCTTTTTTTTTTTCCCCAAGATATATTACACATAGCATTGAGAGAGATAATGAGATGGCTTAATTAGCACTGTCATCAGCCAACAATGTTGCTCTATTCCAGGGCACAAAGATGTTCTTTGGTGCCCAGGACAAAACAAATGGGAATAGCAGTATGTACATACTCTGGATGTTGAAATAGAACGCAGTGAATGGAAGCCCTGCCTGCTCTCCCAGCCAGGGGCCCACCCTGTCCTTTCTGACCATGACAAGCAGGAGTTTGGACCAGCTGGTGGTAAAAACACCTGCACTTCATTGCAACGTGTCCAAACACAGACACTGCTACAGTCTACCCATTTAAAGATGGGTTTTTCCTGTGGGAAATCCTATGGGGCCTTCCCTATCTTCAATTTTGAATTTGTCCTGTGAGATCAGCTGGAGCACCTGGCTTTATAGAAATTATACACTTTTCCTCAGTTAGGGAGAAGTTTGGATCTCTTTCTCCTGTGTTCTGGAGGGGAAAAAATGCTATATTTGCTGTGTAAGTTTGTGAAACCTGTTTGTTACTCACATATGAATAGTTTTTAACTGAAATGATTGACATATGGGTATATGCAAGGACGAGGCTTTTTTCTCTAAATCTTTATTTCCAATTGAAATGAAATATTATGATGTTTTAAAGTACTGAATAACAGCTCTACTTGGGAGTTTGATAAACTTCAGTGTCGGTAGAAAAGCAGGGTATAAACTAAGTGTTGACATGTTACAGCCTTCCCATCACTGCCCTCACATTTCAGTGGCTTCCTCCCTCCTCACGAGGTGTATGAAGCAGGATTTCCACTGTTATTTACTTTTGCAAAGTGTATTTTTGCCACAACTTTTGCAAAATATGTCCAGAAACTCCAGGAAAAAAGATCCGTGCTTCCTCACTGCTCGTCATGTCTCTAATATTTTACACGACAACAAACAACCCAGGGTATTTTTCATTATCATTACCTCATGACAGCTAGCATTGGCACACCTTGTCTGCATTAAATATCCACCATACTCCAGATTAAATATAAGGCTAGGGTAAATGAGGGTCAGAAATGGAACAGGTTTAACAAGACAGAGAGTCTTTGGTTGCAAGTCATCACGCAGAAAGAATTTTTGGCTAATTTGGCTAATTGGCATTAGTCTTGAGAAGAGCAGAAGAACAGTTGCAGTAAGTGTGTGTGTTGGAAGGAAAACTCAAGCTGTTGAGAAATGGGGAATTTGGTTTGCTTAAATTCATGCCATAGCTTGAAATTCTATTCCATTTTGTGTAAATAGTGAGGCTTTTATAGATAGGCTTTTTTCAGCCATGATGCAAGTGAAGAACTCTGGTGTGGATTGCGAAGTGAGGTAAATTGTGGTGAGTTATTTTGGCTGAGGATGAGTGAAGCTTGCCCAGACCACATATCCCTTTCATGAAGTGTAAAAGAGGTTACACTGAATAAATAGTTCTACATGTCAACAAGTGAGGTTTTCAACAGTAAAAAAACCAGCTATCAGAAGATACCTAGAACATAAATGTGAACTCTCATTTTTAGAGCGTGCCAGACAAATCTTGACCACTGCAGGAGACCTTAAAACACATATAGAAATCTTTGCATTCATGCAGTTTTTTCTTCCTGTTATTTATGGTTTTCTGTATAAAATGGATAGCCCTTTTCAAACCTGTTCCATAAGCAGCCAAGTAACATTCCTTAGAAGAAGAGTCCAATCCAGCTTTGGTGCCAGCATTAGTTTTGATACGCAGCTTATATTTTTCCTTTGGCCTCATAGAAATTTTTATTTTTCAATCTGTTCTGTTTGGGTTTTTTAGCCTCATTGGCTACAAGTCTGTGTTTTTTGATTTTTCTGGCGTGCCTTTAGAAGCTTTACCATTTCTGACATCCTGATTTAAAACTCAAATGACAACTGTGCTTACTTTGAGTCTTGCTTACTTGAGTCTTGCTCGCTCTCAAATCACAAACGGATAAGTAGCGCAGAACGTGTTCTGAGTCTTGCATAAAGGAATGAAAGGCCAAAAGGACCTGGGTAAAACTCATTTACACCTCAGGCTGGGAACAGGCAGCTCAACAGCAGGGTGAGAACACAGTGGCAGCAGTTTGACCTCGTGCAAAACCTGCTGTCACCTCAGAGCCTTCACGTCACCATCCTGCAAAGGAGGTTCGCTGTCATCCAAACAACCTGGAAAATTGGAAAATAACAGTAAATAAGGGAGTAAACAAGAGCTTGGCTTGCTCTTTTAGGGAACTGCCTGCTGGACCAGCCCAGGAAGCACATCGTGGGCCCCGAGGAGCTGCCGGGGCAGACGTACGATGCCATCCGGCAGTGCAAGCTGGCGTTCGGCGCCGAGTACACGGTGTGCCCCGGCATGGACGTGTGCTCGCGCCTCTGGTGCGCCGTGGTGCGCCAAGGACAGATGGTCTGCCTCACCAAGAAGCTGCCCGCCGTCGAGGGAACCCCCTGTGGCAAAGGCAGGATCTGCCTCCAAGGGAAATGTGTGGACAAAACCAAGAAGAAGTACTACTCAGTAAGTTACCGGCCGTGACACCGAGGGGAATTTTAAAAGGTGATCGCTCGGAGGTGATGATTTTTGTGGGAGTGAAATGGGCTGTGTGGAAATCAGATTGAAAGCTGCCTTGTTTTCTTTAGCACATGATTGGGGTGTTGTTGGTGAGGGATGGAGGAAAAATGCTGCTGAGGTTCAGGAAGTGTATTTTCTTGTTTAAGGAAAACCTTCATTCCTGGTAAACTGGGAACATCCTTTCAGAGGAGGTGATTTGCCCATTCAGTAAATGACAGTTATGAGGACGCAGCTTTCTGACTTGGCACAGAAAGCAAGATAAATCACATCTCCACATTTAATTTACAGCCCTCATCTGAAAGGCCCCAGGGCCCTAATTCTATTGAAGAAAAAGGCAGATGAAATTAATGCAGAATATAATTTCTGGATCAGAAAAGTTTGTGCTTCCAGAGAACTCCTGTCTGCTTTATGTATCTGAAGAGTCCCCATGCTTATGAGAGCTGTCAGCTGCACAGTTCAGATCCTTCTAAATTCACTGGGTAGACAGTAGCGCCTTCTGTTACACCCACAGAAGAGCTGTGGACTTGTAGAGCTTTGTAAAAATATTTGCAAACTATGAGAGTCAGTCTAATCAAGCTACAGCCTTTATAACATCTTTTTTAATGGATTTCTATACCCTTTTTTATGGATCCATACACTTCTGCATGATACTGCAATACTACAGCCAATGCAGCAGAGTTGACAACACCATCTCTTGCCAGTAATTCCAAGCAATACCTACACATCACAATAGTTGGATTTCATTAATCTCAGATTAACAGTATAGATATATTCTAGGAGCTGAAGCCCTTGGAGCCAGTTTAAGGGGCCTTTTTGGTAGGAATAGGAAAAAATAAGAGAGCAGCACATGAAACTGTGTGTGTTTCATGAAGAGACTGAAGGCGGCTGTGCGGAGCAAGGCCCAGTGTTGGCTTTGCACCCACAGTGCAAATGAGATGTCATCAGTGTGCAAATAAAAGATAGAAATTAACCTTGCTGGGAGAAGGAAGGTTCCTAAGACCTGTTATCACTGATAAAATGGCCAAGGAATTGCCTTCAGTTGAGGAAAGCATTAGCAATGACTTTGAGATGTAACAACTCCGTTTGTGCTTGGATGACAAACTCACTTCCCGCTGTTCCGTGTGTTTTTCAGGCTTCAAGCCATGGCAACTGGGGGTCCTGGGGACCCTGGGGACAGTGCTCCCGTACCTGTGGGGGGGGAATTCAGTTTGCCTATCGCCACTGCAACAACCCAGCCCCCAGAAACAACGGGAGATACTGCACGGGCAAGAGGGCCATCTACCGCTCCTGCAACGTCACTCCCTGCCCCGCCAATGGTGAGTGCCCTCCTGCTCCAGCCCTCCTTTCACAGACACTAAATACTGATTATCTGCCTGAAACCACACAGCAAAGGCCCACTGTAGCCTCCCCAAAATGTATTTATCAAGGCAAGACGTTCAGCATTGGTACAATATCCTAATTCTTCACCCACGCTTCACCCTGGATGCGGTAGACAAAGAACGCTTGAATGAAAAAAAGTCAGTCCTCTAAAATGAAACATAAGCAAACTTTAGGCCTTTAATGCTTGTTATGCCATGGGGAGATTTCTAAGCTAAAACAATAGAGGGATTGGAAGGCCAGTTCTAAGTAAAGAAGTGGTGTGACATAACTTGAAAATGATGTAGGAAAGAAATGGAATAATAGATGGACATAATGGTATTTGCAGCATGGTCTGAAATAGCCACTGATGATGTGAATAATCCCACAGCTAAATCCTTTCGACAAGAGCAGTGTGAAGCAAGGAATGGCTATCAGTCTGATGCAAAGGGGGTCAAGACTTTTGTGGAATGGGTCCCCAAGTATGCTGGAGTACTGCCTGGAGACGTCTGCAAGCTCACCTGCCGAGCCAAAGGAACCGGTTATTATGTGGTCTTTTCTCAGAAGGTAATGGCAGCTCCAGTCAGGCTTTCATGGTCCATTTTAGAAGTGTCCCATATTTTAGAAATCTTTCCCTACAACCAGGGAAAAGAAGTTAATCATATGATTCAAAGATTTAACTGTGATTGGATTTAATGGTTCGATCCAGTGGCTGTACCTTAGGGCCAGAACTGGCCTCTAAAATGAGCGAGGTTTTTCCACATCTCAGTATGTGAATGCTTGAAAAATATGGGCCTCTCTCACTAGTTTGTTTTCAGTAGTGGATAAAGGGCTTTCTGCCTGGAGTTTTCTGTCATTTTGGGGCTTTCTGGAGGAGAAAGAGTATTAGGAGAAAAGAGTAAGTCTAACCCTGAGCTATGTTTACGGAGTCCAGAGTAACTCTTAGAGAAGCAATTAATATAGGATAGTTATCCAAGTAGTAGAGAGATGAGTTGTGGTCACTTTTATCAGATGCAATCCAAAGTGAAAGTTATCTGTCCTTGCTTTTGTCCTTTTGCTAGATTTCACCTGCTTTTATGCCAGCAGTATTAGAGAAGCTCAGTCTGGTCTGTCCGGGGAGGCAACCTGCTTTGAGTTGACTTAAATAAAGAACTGGGTTTTGCCAGGTGGATCCAGAAATGCAAATAATTTCTATGGCAGTTTGAACCAAGTTTTATTTGTTTGCCCAGGTCACTGATGGCACAGAGTGTCGACCTTACAGCAACTCAGTCTGTGTCCGAGGGAAGTGCATCCGGACAGGCTGTGACGGCATCATTGGATCCAAGCTCCAGTATGACAAGTGTGGGGTGTGTGGAGGAGACAACTCCAGCTGCACAAAAGTCATGGGAACCTTCACCAAAAAGAGGTACTGGTCTCAATAGCAAATGCATCTCGTTGTGCAAATAGTAACTCTGCCATGTGCTGCTTGCTTTCTGTCTCCAAATGCGATTTGCTTTCACATGGGGAAAAAAGCACATTGCCTGTAGATTATTCCAGTTTCCAGATGTGTGCAGCTGGCTCCTAGCATTACCCTGAAACTGGCACAGCAAAGGCTGGCAAAACACTGCACCCAGCTCATTTCTGACACTACGTGCCAGTGATGCAGGTGAGCATCAGCAGGAATAAGGCATAGCAACTCGTGTCACTTGCAAATCTTGCTGTGTCAGATGGATTGTGGTTCCTAGAAGACAGAGAAAAAGGAAGAGAGAAACAAATCAGAAAGCTGTTGGGATCAGAATTATCTGCATCTCTCTGAAATGTTGCATTTCCCACTTGTTGCTGCATTAGCAAGTTACACCCTGAGAATGCTTTTTCATCTCAGCTATTTGGAGTGACACTGAGGACATTCCACCCGATTTTGTGGCACACATTCCTTGTATTAGTAGTGGAGAGAAGCAGGCAGCTGTAAACTTCTTCCTTAATAGCTGAGAGAGATAATACCTTAAAATTACCTTTTCCCACTGCTGAGTATGCAGATGGATGAGATATCAGAAGTATCATAGGCTTAAGCATGATTACATGCCTTCATATCCCTTCATGTCCATTGGCATAATATCAATCTCCAGATGGATTTTTTTAAAGTCAAAATATTTATAGCAGTTATCCATGAGCCATTTTTCTGTCAGAGTTCACTTTTTAACTGTAATAAAACTTAATACAAGTAAAATAAAGGGATCAGCTGCCATGGTTTTCCCTCACTATACTGAGGGCAGTACTGATAGACCAACCTCAAATAAGTCCTGTCTGTCTGAACTAATTTTTTTCCCTCTTCAATTCTGAAGTTTGATAGAAAAATTGGGATTTTTAATCATCATTTATACAGATTCCAGGATGTCAGAGGACTGATCTATATACGGAAACTTTTAGTTGACTATTTCTACTCAGAATCAGTGACTGCATTAAACATCTTTTATATATGAACTTTATTTTGTATCTCCCAAATTCTTACATGGCATATTGAAAGCTACCAGAAGTTGAAATCTGACCCCTGAAATGATCTTTTATTTCTATACATTTCAAGAGATTGATGAATAGCAGTCAAAAACTGCTTGGAGAGTGAATTTATTCTAAAAATAAACATAACTAATCTTCCTGGTAAACCAGTGACTGCTCACCTAATGATGCCAAAATACCTCTGCCAAAAAGAATGGCTTTCCATCCAAATTAGTAATTACATAAACCAAATCTTTTCCAATTTGTAAATATTGGAATGTGTGGGATGTCTAAATGGAGATGACAGTGGGAGATGTATTTCATGTGACTCAATAATAATCAAGCTCCAGGAAAACTGTTAGAGGGGCTCCTTGAATTTCAGGGAGGCCAGATTTGTGTCATAGATACACTTGGAAATTGAGAGGTTTATTAGAATTATCCCTGTGAAGTTACCATCTTACTCTTCAAATCATGCTTTTAAGTATCATAAGACTGGCCAGAGGGTAAAGTTATGTTCTAATATGATCTTGATGGGATTTGGGACTGCTGATTTATTTTTACTGGAAAAGTTGTTTGAAGCGATTCTCTTCCGTGAGTAATTGACGTTTAAATAAACCCCCGATTAAAATAGTGAAATCTTAATTGTCTGTAAACTGTTTTTACAGTTTTGTATGAAAGGGCAGTGCTGGTAGGAAAATCATCTTTCCTCCACTGAAAAATGGCAGCTTCCTTGTTGCTGTCCACTATAAACTTTAGCAATCTGTACATTAAATGTACAGGGAAATTTAAATGTCCAAGGCAAAACTAATATTACCCATTGCAGACAATTGCCATAACAACATTTGTTTGTGCTTTTTTTTTTTTAATTTTAAAGCAGGCAAAGTGGAATCTTCTGGGAAATTTGCTTCCTAAGATTTTTGTTTAAAAAGCTGTAAAGCCAAATTATCAGAAGTTGGGAAAGAGGGGAATTAATCTGCACATGCTTCTCTGTGCACATGGAGCATTACAGCTCTTTGTGCAGATAACTTGAATTCTCCAGGACTCCTTGTAGGTTTTGAACAAATGATTTAGTAACTTTAATGACATGTTTGAACTGAGTTATTCTGGCAACTCTTGTGTAAAAATATTTGTGCAGTGCTGTAGTGCAGAGTCCCCAGCCTGGGATTTGCACCATATTCCTCCAGCTTTATGGAGGTGCTAAATCAATGGAGTCTTAAGTCATTGTCCCATAACTGCTGGATATAGCAGGGGAACAGCACAGATGTCTCATCTGTAATATGTGCAGTCTCTAATTGTGCAGCCAGAAGTTCTCAAAATTAGCAGTCTGTTCCTTAAACAATCCCAAAGGAGATTCCATCACTTTTATGTATTTTTAATTTATTTTCTCATTAAAACTTTCAGATATAAAGTACTTGCAGGATGGCTTTGTCACAGGTGTAGGAATGAAAACACATCTCCAAAGTCCAGCTGGTAGCTTATAGCTATGTAAAGCCTTGAGATTTTCTTCTATATATCAGTAAAGTTAAAATAACATACTTGAGATAGTGATAAATTCCAGCACACTTGCAGGTTTTGAATGCTTGTCACTTCTGGTAAAAGAGTTTAATCTCTTTTTCTAAATCCCAGTTAAAATACTTCATAAGTAGTAGAGGGCTCTGTGATGGTACAAATGAAGCCTTTGGTGCCCCCCCTTATTAGACACTTGACGATTAATCTTTGGCTTTATGATTTCAAAGTAAACAAATTTTTTCTTGGTGATCAAAATTATTTTTAAATGTTCCCAAGTTACCTCTACCCAGCTGTTCCTCTGCTTGTGCTTTCCTTAATCATCATTATAGCAAAGACAGCAAGAAACAGCTGTAACCAATGCATATCTCATTATCTTTTCCTTGGCAGGCAGCGCGTGCATCGTATTTCATCTCTCCCACCCTTTGCTGAAATCTATAAGCTATCTGTTATTTTTCATTCCTCTGGTATCTGACCCACGTCAAGCTATCCCTAAAGCTAAAGATTAAGCAATGTGCAAGAAGTGCAGTAGAAATTTCTTGGAGAAAGAAATTCTACAAGAAATTCTTGGCCTGCAGCACAGTAGCCCAAGAGCAGAACCTGGTTAAATTAATCTTAGGGAAAATCCAGGTGGCCTGAACCAAAACGAAGCAAGGTGTTGTTGTCCATAGGTTGGACTCAAAGGTCTGTTCCAGCCTGGTTGATTCTGTGCTTCTGTGTCATGCCAGTGACTTTGTGAGGCATTGCAGTGAGACTCTTCCTTCTTTGCCTTCCTTCAGCAAGGGCTACACGGACGTGGTGAAGATCCCGGAAGGGGCAACCCACATCAAAGTGCGGCAGTTCAAGAGCAAGGACCAGAGCAGGTTCACGGCCTACCTGGCCCTGAAGAAGAAGAACGGCGAGTACCTGGTCAACGGGAAATACATGATCTCCACCTCGGAAACCATCATCGACATCAACGGCACCGTCATGAACTACAGCGGCTGGAGCCACAAGGACGACTTCCTGCACGCCATGGGCCACTCGGCCACCAAGGAGATCCTGATCGTGCAGATCCTGGCCACCGACCCCACGCAGCCCGTGGACGTGCGCTACAGCTTCTTCGTGCCAAAGAAGCAGGGCCAGCTGCCAAACGCCGTCCCCGGCGGCGGCAGCGGCGGCAAAGTGACAGCGCAGGCCACGCAGCCCCGCTGGGTGACGGGGCCGTGGCTGTCCTGCTCTCGAACGTGCGACACGGGCTGGCACACCAGGACTGTCCAGTGCAAGGATGGGCACGGGAAACTGGCCAAGGGATGTCTGCTCTCCCAGAGACCCTCAGCATTCAAACAGTGCTTGCTGAAAAAGTGCTAACCTGTGGTGGTGACCTTCTTTGGAAGAGGTTGGAGGAAGCCGTTGTTGACGTGCTGGTGTCAGGTCTGCCCAGACAGAGAGAAGCAAAGGCTTCAGTGTACTTGCATTCAGTCTCTAATTATGGGCAGAATCTGCCTATTTGGACCAAATGAAGATGTGCACTGCTTTAAATGATAGTAGGGTGGTCTTAATATGTCAAAGAAAGTAAGCATTAAAGTTGTTATAAGCCCTCTGTGTCTGCAAAAACGTAAAATAAAATAATGCAAAAGAAGAAAAACTAGTGAATGGAGGATCCTGGGATATTTGAAGGTTACAGAATCATCTCCCCTTTTTCACCTACCTCTACTACAGTGTGTCCTTAGGAAACGTCACGTGTCCCCATGATCCCACAGTAGCTTATTTTATACTGTTTTGTAAATATCTTTCATTTGGTATATCACTTTATATCACTTCCTTCTATTAAAGAAATCAAAAGACAAACTACATAAGCAAAATGATTGACCAAAGTATATCTGCAGCCCTTGTGGACTTGGTCCATCCTTCAGAAAGGGCCACAGATGTTTTACTGGAAAATGAAGAGCTTGCTGCTGGTTTTAAAAAGTGATACCTTTTGGTTTTGACAAAAGGAAAGAACGTGGTAGGAATTTCCTGACAGCGTATCATTATTCTCTGACGAATCCTGTGTTTCCACCCAGAAATTCTCAGGAGGAGGCTTGCAGAGCAGGGAACCCCACATTGCTCCAGAGCAGGAGCGTCAGCAGCTCCTCGCTGTGCGTGTGCCAGGCGTGCACCAAAGGAGGAGCTGGCTGCCAGGAGGAGTTCCTGTACACTGTGCTTGTAGAGCTCTCCCTGCTTCCAGCTGTGGCACAGCCTGGGCTCCTTGGTGTCCAGAGCTGCTCCTCTCCATGAAACAAAGGCACACTGTACTTTGTAGAAAACTAGTTAGAGAACCAAAAATTACAGGTGAGGTAATCAAGTGTCTTCTAACTCAGATGTTCTGAGCTGCTTTCTCTGGTATTTTCTCTGTGGCTTCCACCTTGAGTTGTTAACAATGTGTAATGTACCTGCATCTTTTTAAGAGGCTATCAAGGTCAAAAAAACACAGTAAGCAGTTAATATTTTATCACTGTTTTGTTCATGATGTCTAACTCTGGTATTCATCTTACCAGCAAAAGTTTGTAACTATTTGTCTTTTTTATTGTTTTGTGTGTGTTTTGGGGTTTTTTTAAAGGTATAGAAGGCATTCATATTTTGTCTATCTACCACATTTGGGAGGAAGAGGGGTCACTAGGAAGTCAAACCACATCAGGATGTGGAGGACTTGTCCAATATCAATAAGACTGTTTCCACAGCACAGGCAGTAGCTGGTAACAGTTTTCCTTGGCAGCAATTCCTGAATCCCGTTATTGTCTTGTGCAAGTTCTGTGACTGAGGATGGGCATTTCACCCTGTGCAGGTGGAGGCCTGGGAGCAACCCTGTTAAAATTGCTCTCTTTAATAGCAGCAGGCTTTGAATTAGGCCCTAAGATAATAGGTACCAAAAGAAATGGTAAAAAAAACACTGATCAAAGTAGAACCCCGTCTTTTACTCCTTTGTTCATCCACACAGTAGAGTAGGAGACTGCAGGAGGATTTTCAGACAAACCTCAGCTGTAGGTCAGTGGTACTTGAGCACTGAGACACCTCAGGCTCTTCTGAAAATCCCAGGCATGAAATCAGCAGGGAGGACTTGCTGGAGTGTGGAGCAAGAAGGGCAGGTCTGACTCCAGGCTGACACAAACATGTTTTTGCAACTGTGGCATGTTTGTGTGAACTCTCAAAAATCATGTGATGATTTCAAAACAGCATAGAGTTGCTACATCTACAACTGTGAAATCTGGAGAAGGATCTGGTTTTCTACCCTGCTTTAAATAAACAGTACCAAGGGCAGGGCCTCCTGCTCTATTAAATGGATTGCCAACAAATGTTATTAATCAGCTTTCAAAAATGGTGTGGCCTTCTCTTCAGGAGTAGTCCCTGTGCAAAACTGTGGATCTTGAGGGATACTCTCTATTTAATCTTGATCCCAACCTAAGAACTGAGATCAAGGCTCAGAATACTTGCAGAGTGCTGGAAAGTAAACATTTATGCCTCCTCTGCCTGTTAAAATAAGATCACTTTGAAATGCCTTATTTTTCCTTCCAAGTAATCTAATTTTGATGCTTATACATGTATTACATGTCCCAGAACCTCTCCAAAAAGTCCCTAACAAATAGAAATCATCATGAGAGGAAAAATCAGGAGATTTAATGTGTCTCAGCATAGACTTAACATTTGTCTCAGCATACAGCTGCTGCATTAAGTGGTGTTTGTGTTTTATCATAATAGAGACAGAATGTGCAAGCATAGTATGGTAATAATTTATTATATATTCAGCAGGCTGAGTAAAGCTTTTGGATGCTATCTAGGCATGCCACATGCGGGTATAAATTCAAAGCTCCCTTAGATCAAGAGTATCTTTTAAAAATGAAAGCATTTACTTAGAAATAAATAGGAGAACAAACCACTGCAGTGACTTTTTTTCACCAGGGTAGCAATGAAGCAAATTAACGCAAGCAAAGATGTGAGGGGGGCAAAGGGACCAAGGCAGCACCCTAAAAGTGTGAGATAAAGGGTGAGTTAACACCTGCTTTTTCAGGTGTTCCTAAATCAGTTTCCAGCTGCAAACCTTGCCTGTGTCAGGCATGGCTGTCCCATGTAGCTGCTGAGTGAAGAACTGGTGCAAGGTCTGTTCTCAGGTGAGTTCTGTGTCACTCACACTGTGACATCACTGTTTACGTTTCTACCCAGTGTTGCACAGCTGGATTCATGAAATGCACCGAGGGGATGGGAACCTGGAATTCTGCTCTTGGCACAGCCAGAAACAATCTCAGTGTTAAATTCACACTGACTTTGGGATGCACTTCAAGTGCCCTTAGGTGAATTTGAACCCCTGAGCATCAGTGGGGTTTACAGCATCTGCTGTTCAAGTAGGATATTCTCATTAGGAAAAAGCTTGGCATCTTTGTTTTGACTGTGTACAAGAAATTAAGTTCAGCTGCCCTCCTGTGGAAACAGTTTTATCACAAGGGGAAGAGGGAATAATATTGTGGATTATTAACAACTGTTTAAAAAAAAAAAAAGCAACACAGCACTGAAAAAAATAAAGTAATTTATTGTTTTTACAACTAGTATGTGAACGGATGTAATGAATTTATTTATTCTTATTTAACAAAATACCAATTGTGCAAATTCTATATTTAAAATGTTTTGCTATCTGTCTCTCTTTCTGGCTCTCTTAATTTATGCTTTGGATTTGTGTTGAAAGTACACCTTGTGAGTTTACATAATATGTGGCACTGGTCATTTTTTGTATGATACTATTTAGAAGACTTTCTGCATGGAACAGGAGTATATGTGTATACACATGTATAGATCTAAATTCTTTTTCTGCTGCCACCTTTTCCTTAGAGTAAGTTGTAGCTTTTTAATTTGATAACACCTCATGCTCCAAGCTCCTTGTTACACTTCAAAAAGCCCTCAACAACCAAGTCCTAAAGGTCTGTGGACCCAAAAAAAAAGCCCTGTAATGGCTCCTGAAGAAGTCAGAAAACAGATTTGTGTCTCAAAGGCACATGCTGGAGGCCTCAGTGATTGACCCCCAAAGCTGATCCTACCCCTTGGTTTAATTGTAGCAGAAATTTAAGAATTGGGAGTCCCCTCCATGGGAATGAAGTTCCTCTAAGTTGCCAGGACTCTTCTCTCTTGCAGCTTCTTATGGTTAAGTGGCAACACTAAAGAGAAAGCTCCTGGGTGTCTCTTTATAAAATAGCTTGAATAACATACGATTTTGTTTATGAGCACTGAACCATTAAAAAAGCTGGTTTTTTCCATGTTTTCACTGTTTATATACATATATAAATATGTATATATGGCTATAAAAAGTTAAAAGCCCGATTTGGAAGACTTTGCAATGTTTTACTTCATTGTATTTCAGCTCTTTGCACCACATCAGGCAAAGTTAGATGAAAAAAAGGAAAAACAGCAAAGCATGTTTCCATGAGAATAATACCTGTTTGCTTCCCCCTTTTCATCCAGTTCAACTATTGCAGACCTCAAGGGAACTAGAATTGGGTGCAGTATGAGGGGAAAACGTGATGTGGACAAACCTCCAGCCTTTCTGCAGTCAGTTCATTTCCTAACACAAATGGCTCTGCAAGGGCACCTAAAGAATTCCAAACTGCTGGAAAACACCTTGCTCCCCAGTGCCCACGTCCACCTGAGTTAAATGCCAGCTCAGCCTTTCTGTGCAGTGTCTGCTGCCACCCAGGCACTGCCCTTGTCAGCCACAAAGGTTTAGAGGAATTAGGGATGGCAGGTGGGTGATGCTTCCTCACTCAAGGCCCAATCCAAAATCCTGGGGAATGCTGGCCTGGACTTTGATGATCTTAAGGGCAGGCTTTGAACTGGGTTTGAAGCACGGATCATTAATTGTGGGCTTTCAGCTGCATGTTCAGGTGAACGTTTCTCCTCATACCATACTCTTGTCAGTGAGGAAGATGGAGATGGCAAGAGGCAAAATCAGATTCCCTGGGCAATTCTTGTTTCAAATAACATTGCAAATGCAGATACTTCTGGTTTATCACACACACCAGCAATGTCTCTTAATGTAAGAGAGATGATTGGGTCCTCAGCTGGCACACCAGTAGGTGCTTTGGGGTTTAGAAGGTTTAAGCACAAGCACAAGTTCTCAGTGATAAAATTTGAAAAGCCACAAACCCAGGTGGTGTAAGAGCTTCTCCCCACACCACACCAAACATCCCAATGCCTTCCCACTGCTCTGAACTCTGTGAGTCACAGGACAAAAGTCACAGCATCTTTTGCCCTGGAAGTTGTCTGTGGAGGCTCAGAGTCAGTGTAAGGACAGTAAAATCCTCTCCACAAAGACCAGCCTGCCATAGCCCATGTTCAGACACCCATGGCTGAGTGCAGGTGCATATTTTGTGTGTGTGCTTGTGTGTGTGAGTACTTGAGTCTCCATAACTCCCACTCACAAGGGGAAAAAAGGTTACACTGTGTTTAGTAATACCTACATAAATTTAGAGTTACTTCATGGCATCACTTGACTTTGCTGGAGGTGCTTCAGACTTACATCACTGTAAGTGACAGCATAGTTTTTTCTTTATTTATAGTAACTGGTTTACACAATTTATCATGTGGACTGTGAAATCTGCAAATAGATTATCTTATGAAACATAGTGACAGGCATGCAGGCATTGTTAAAATCCCATCAGATACAGGAAATAATGTGCTGAATTAAGTAAGTTGGAGACAGGGTATAATTCTGTAGAGCAATAAATTTAACTTCTATTGCCAGGTCATCTGCTTAGCATCAGATAAGAGAAAATGAACAAGGTATTCTAAGGGGAAAGCACCAAGTTTGGGTTTGCTTAGTTCACTTCCCGTGCCTCTTCATGCACTGTTGGTGTCAGCATATTGTGGGAAGTCACGTTGTCACCTGCCTGAAATACCAGTACCCTTTAAGAAACCAAGATGTGTCACAAAACTTATTTTTCAACCTAGTCTGTGTCTAATCAGAGGGAGTTAGTATTTTTAGAGCACTACTGTGTCAGCCAGTTTGCATCATGAAAACGTTATGCAAAGTATAAATTCATTTGAACTGAACTGTGCAAGGTCTACACTGTACTATGACACACAGAAAGCCAGTATTTTGTTTTGTAAACTATTACATATGTATAATTTACCAGCTGTAATCTTAAAACACTTGACTCTGTGATTTCAGTAAAAGTAATAAATACAAACTGTATCATAGGTCCAAAATATTTGTTTATATGGTATATTTGGGGGCCTCTGTTTGCTCTTTGTGCCCCACTGCAGGCAGATGAGCATAAAGAGCTGGAGCATAAATTTGAGGCATAAATATTCTTTCTGTATGTGAACACTGCATTTTAGTTGTGGTGGGGTGGAGTTCCAAAGTGTTTTGAGGAGTCGTAAAACAGCAGGAAGGTGCAGAAATTGTTGTAAGGTTCATAATTAGCCATCTAAATCAATCTTAGAGCAGTAAAGACCTGCCAGAAGGGATGGTGGTGGTGCACTCTGTGTGCTGAGGTGGTGGCACCAAAAGGGGAGAGGTTTTTTGGGGACACAGAGCTGCAGACACTCCGAAGTGTGGCTCTTCAAAGGCACTATTACAAAGATTTACTTTTCTAACAGAACCTCATAATTCATTTTTCATGCTGATTTCTCGCTTATCCTTTCACATTCCACAGCACTAAGCTGGGAGTTTTTCTTGTTCCCAAAAATTATGCTTTGCAAAAAGATGCTATTCCCAAAAGGAAAAGCAAACTCATCCTGTCTAAATCTTACCCCATGTGTGCATCTAATCTATTGATTGCTGACATCTTTACAAATTTGGGATTTTGCTTTTATTAACTTGGAGGTTTTGCTTTTTTGTGTTTTCAAAATTGTGAATGAAATTGGTTTTTATTTACAGAAACAGTTTTTATACATGCCTAGGAACAGCTTTTCTTCCTAGGCTGTTAAACAATGGCAGTGCAGCTTTACAGAGCTGTCAGTACCTATAGAGGGGCCCAAGCTCTTCCCAAAAAAGTGTTATCACCAGGGGATACATCGGTGCCTCTTCCACAGCTTTGCATAACAAGCTGCAATGTCACTGTGATCATGGCAGGTCCTGTCTTCCCAAAATTCCATTTTCATTTCCCACTTCAGAGTTTGCAGTAGCTCAGAGAAAGCCATTACTGGCAGGGGAAATCCATTGGTGTACAAATCAAATGGAGCAGACACAGCATTACAGACTTCCCCAAATGTCCAGCACTGCCATAATCCCATTACTGTGCAGGGACTGTTCTGTATCAGGAAGGTGAACGCAGTCTCTCTTAATGCATTTTCCATCTCATCATATTGTGACATTTCACCTCTTCAGAAACTGTCTGTAATTACATGTGAGGAGGGAGAGCTCTATTCCCAAGATTCTCAACTTGTAGATCCAAATCTCATTTTAAGGTGGGGAGGCAAGATGGATTTGATCCAAATTCAGTCTTCTAGCCAAACCAATCCTTTTTTTTTTTTAAGGAAAAAAAAAAAAAAGTCATCAGTTTTGGAAACCTCTGAGTACATCCAGTAATCAAACTAGAAAATGTACAAGTCTTTCCACATTGCCTATGCTGTTACCTCATTCTCCAGTACTCTGTGAAGTTTAAAGCAATAAATCCATCACACTTAGACCACTCACCATTCTAAGCTGACCCAAGGACAGGGTTGAAGAATAAATGCGTGGGAAAAATAATTCAACAAAAGCCAAGGAAAAAATAGTTTCCACACTTGGAGGGCCAGAGCGGCAATCTCTTTGCTTTCCCTTGATTATTCTGGGGGAAAAAGCCACATCTAAGTGAAAACTCACAGACGTTTTCTTAAGCAGCTGCTCAAGAAGGCTTTGTTGTAGCAATCTAAGGCTGAGCTTATTAAAACAGCCACTTTGGCCATTGCCACTGTAGCCTGACTGCTCCAAGTGTTGATAAGGAAATACAGTGAGACAGGGAAGTTGGATAAAATTCTGGAACACGGAGATGTGGGAGAAAGAAGCATGAAGAGCCCTTACTCCTTTCAAGCTGCTGGGTGAGCAGGTGCTGTGCCCTCTCCTGATGGGATGCATCCCATGCCCATGGAACATTTTGCTTATGATCAAAGGTGAGGTCTGCAGATGTGAATTCCGCCCTAGTAACCACATAAGGGCCATACACACGTGTTAGTGCAAATAAACTGCATTTTGGGGGGAAAAAACGTGCAAGTTGCACCTGACTGGCAACGCAGCAGAGAGGCTCATTGGAAAGCAACCCTGTAAAGCCGTGGAAGTACCAGAAGAGAACATCACCATGAGCACCAGGACGGTCCTGCCGTGCCCCAGAGCGTCGGGGAACTCACATCTTGAAACAGTTGAGAGCTGGCAGCAGGCCACCCATGCATGGGCTGAGATGGCAGCTGCCCAACAAACAGCCTTAGTTACCTAGTAAAGGTGGTCTGTAAGTAACGGGGAACAAAGATTACACTGGAAACTTTCCGAGAGCACTTTAAAGTGGTCGGTTTGAGGGCGGGCCCTGCCCGCTGGAAGCGCGCCTTTGCCGAAGGCCTCGCCGCGCTCGGCCGGGCTTTGTCCAGGACAAACAGCGCTGGCTGCATTCTGTGTGGGCTGGGAGGAATGTTTTCTCACTGATATTTATGTGGCATGCTACGATCTGACAGCCAGCCAGAGGGGGGCTTGGGGCCAATATTTCATTTTAAAGACACGCTGCGCACGGAGGAAGGGAAGCAACATGGCATTGCTTGGGAGGGCTGACCCGAGCGGCAGGGCCAAGACAGGCCCTGTATGGCGAACCAGAGATAGAGGTTGTTTCGACAGGAATTTGAGCTATGAAAGGATTTAAGGGGAAATTACCAACCAGTCTGGCATTCAAATGCCAAAATACACAGGCAGACTTGGCTGCACAGGCATGCTGTAATGCTCCTCAGCTTGCTTTCAAAGGGAGAAGGGAAGTAGCAGGACCTGGCTGTGGAAACCTCAGCCTCTCCATGCATGCAGGGAATAAAAAGTCTCCATCACGACACCACCCCTTTGTCGGGATCAAATCAAACGCTGAAGAATTGTAAATGGAGAACTTTTCCTTCAGAGGACAGAAGAACGAACCATAGGATGCTTTGCTTCCCTCTCCATCAGAATATTTAGTATTTTGGGATGAGTTTGTTGTGCATTTTTGGCTATTTTCCCCCCCAAAATAGCCCAGGCAGAGATGAAGCCAGAACCTAAGGTAGGCTGTGATGCTGCTGTGGAACAGCTTTGCCTCCAGAAGGTCTCTGCATGCCTCAGCCTGCTCAAGGCTTTCCCAGTATGGCTCAAATCTCGGGCTCCTCTTCCCCAGAGCCTGCACCTTCTACCCCCAGAGCCATTTCCTTTGGCTGCATTCATAATGTGTATTTAAATCATCACCTGGTTTGCTTTCAGAGCTGGTCAGGTTTCTAGAAAAATGGAAAAGAGGATGTCTAATACTAAGTAGATTAGGGGAAAAAAAACACATCAAAAAAAAAGCCACATTAAAAAAAAAAAAGAAATTAGGAGGTGTAGTTACTTCTCATTTACAAGTACAAAAGAGGAAAAGAAGGGGAAAACTCCAAGAAGAAAGAGTATCTATGAGCTGTATCTTTTCTCTCTTGAATCTGGATGTAAGCCATAACCAGGCAGCATCCAAAAACTTTGGAAAAGTCAGGGAGTTAATTTAGATCTCATAGAACTTGATATCTTGGGCTAAGCTTTAAAATATAAAGCAGAACAGCTAAAATAAGAGAATGGAGCAGCAATAGAGCAAAAAAATACTTTAATTTTCAATTAGATACAGCAAGGAGGGAGAATTAACTAAGAAGAGAGCCCAGACGGTTCAGGATAATTTCATACAAGGTTACACTTAACAGATAAATACAAGGAACAAAAAATTTTTATTCCAATAGGATAAATATGGATTTCCATTAGAAGCAGTGGCTGAAGAACTCATAGTCCATTTTTTTATGAGAATGTGGATATTGTTACTAAAAAACTGAAGGCTGCAGCCCAGATGGGTTTATCATTTTAAGCCTTTTTAAAGCCTAGTTGATTTATTTAATTAGATATTCCAGGAGGCTCCTACTCCTGCAGGGAAGCAATGGGAGCTGCTATATACATTACAACTCACAAAGGGGTGGGAGTGAGTCAGTCACTCCTGATACACCCTGAACGTAACACTGGCTTTCAGAGCAAAGGGTTAGCAGGGAAAATGGAATTTCTTTGCACACCTGCTCAGGCCAGGAAGATGCACCTCGGAGACACAGGATTTAGGCATCAGCTTGATTAACAAGATTAGCCCCAAGGGCTCTTGGTTAAAGGAGAAAGCCTGGGATCAGGGTGAGGGTGCACCATGACCGTGGGTTGCAGAGGCTCCTTGAGGGACAACGTAGGTGCTGAGCCCAGAAATTTGTGAGGATGAAGGGATAAATCCTGCCTGGGAGCCCGTCCTTGAGCAGGAGTGTGAGGCCAATTCACCTGACTTGGTCCTGTGAGTAAATCCCTTGGGACACAGCTCAAAGCGCTGCAGGGAAGTGGCTGGAGGACCACAAAAACTACATTGGTGTCTATATGGCAAGAGACAGAGGTTATTTTAGCAGTGTGAAATGTTTTCAGATACCAAGAGCATGCAAATAGTGCCAGAGTAATTTGCCAGGGACAATAATGTGTGGTGTAATGCTGAGGATGAAAAGCCTTCAGCTGGGTTTGACCCAGTGTAAACCATCCCCGGGTTCTACTCCAGTTGTTTGCAGTGTTTATCAACTATATCTGGGCTTTTTATCTGGGTAGCATCCATCACTTGAATAGAGGTAAATATTAAATTATGTCTACAATTAGATTTACACTTAAAATGTAACTTCCATTTCTAAATCATTCCAGCGAATTTGTAAATCCCATCCTTAAAGCTTTTGAAAAACATACTCTTTTTTTACTCTGCTATTTAACACCAGAGTGTGGCTCCAGCCAAAGCCTGAAATCCCACGCAAGGCAGATTATGTTCAGCTCTCTGGCTGTCTGTGTATTTTCCTCTTCTATGTACCTTACAAGCCAAAGCCTGAATTTAGCCCTAAAAGCATATCCTGAGCATACACTCAGGAGACCACAGTCAGGATCCTGCCACCATCATATTGAACTGATGGATTCTACCAGGATTGGTAATAAAACCATCATTTCAAAAATGGCTCTTTACTTAAAGCCTCTTTTTTTTTTTTTTTAAAACCTTTTTTTTTTTTTTTTTTTTTTTTTTAATGGTATAGTAGTTATGGCAACTGCTTCCTGCCACCTCTGCTGCCAAAAGCCACAATCCATCCATGAAAAAGAGCTCCTCCATCCAAACACATTTTTCAGTGGACAGCAGCATTCCCTGGCTGGAGCACACTCTTCCCTTTCCTTCTGCCAAACAAAATGTGTAACAAATGTGAGCTAAGAGTGAGGAATTAAGTGAACCCCTTACAAATGACTTTGTATTTTTACACATACATGCAAGAGACAAGAAATAAGAACACCTCTCGGGGAGGGCTGAGGGGGAGAAAAAGGTAATGAACCCCCAGGGCTGTTCAATGAAAGAAAATGTTTTCCTTTCTTAGAACACACGTTTGGAATTCAAACTCTTAAAAGTCTTGGCATAATACTAATTAAAAAATTGGTGAGTTATTTCCCCTTTTCCCTGAGTTTTATTCTACCTTCGAGGTCAGTGGCAGGATTTCTCAAGTCTGGGGTATTTCCTGCATGCTGATCAAAGTTTGCTATATGAATTTGAAAATAAAATGTTCCTATTCTTTGCTAGTCCCATAACTCTGTTTCTGTGGGCAGTTCTTCCTGGTCTTGACACAAAATAAGTCTTAAATTTCTTGTTTGACAACATGCTTTTAGAAAAGCTTTACAATTGCTTTTATAGGCTGTATTAATAAGTGTTATTTTCCCTCCCTAGGTGTAATTCCAATGCAGAGCTATGTGGATCTTGCTTGTCTTTCTCTTGTTTTGTCGGCTGTGACCTTTCACTACACAGAAAATAATTAGTCCATTTTCCAGCAGATAGCTGGATGTTTTCATGCCCTCTTATTATGAGAAAACACTGTAACAGAGCACTGGAGCAAACAGCTCAATGTGCTGTTCTTTGAAGCCCCTGTGCAGCAAATGAATTTAAATTTACAAGAATGTCAAAAATGGAGGGAATCAAGAATGAGCAGCTGCTTATAAAGCAGGAATTCTCCAATACGGACTGATTTTTGAAGTTTTACCAAAATGCACTGCAACCATCATGATTCAAGTCCCTTGGAGATTTTTGGCTGCCTGTGAGAAGATAAGGCACGAGTTCCAGGTCTAATTAGGGCTTGCACGCATCGGGGTCATTAATGATTTCCACCACAATAGCTTCAGCCAACGAGATATTTTGCAAACAAATGGCAGAAGCACAGTGTGGGCACCCAAACACACATACAGTACACAAGCTGGAAACCATGGGAAATAGAAGGGAAAGGAACAGCACAGACATGGATCCAGTCCCAAATTTGAGGTCAGTTATTATCGTGGTTTTACTTCCAGGTTCAGAAATGCATTGCAGCAACAAGAGAACCAAAAGAAATGAGAAGGCAAAGCTCATACATATGATGCCATGAAATAAATCGAAGTTTGCATCTCTAAGCATTGACTAATTAATTCATTGCTTGGATTTTCTCCCAAGTAAGTTATGGTGGGTTGATCCAGGTCTGGTGTAGCTAAAAGATAGTGCTGCCATTCAAAGCCTGATCCTACTCAAATATCCCCAAGCTCCCCTTAACTGTGAAATTGAGCTGCAAGATTTCAGAATTTGTCTAGGCTTGCACAGGTCAAATGAAGCGGTGACAAATAGGCACCAGAAGATATCCTTCCCCCTGTTTCCCTGCTGAAACAACTGGAAGACATAAAAGTCATAATTATCCTGGTTTAAGTCACACAGTGAGCAGAACCGCAGCCAGAAATGGACCGTGGGTTTCTAGGCTCCAAAATAGTGATATAAAGCAACTGTTCCTCTGTTACCAGGATTTTTCACAGCTGCTTTCAGCATCAGGTTTACGTTCGCAGTTATTTTTTCATTCCAGCCACCTCTTGCAGCTGCATCTACAGAAGCAGCTCCGTGCTGCAGACAGGAGCACTGGCCCTGCCTACAGCACCTTTAATTAGTCAAGCCAGGCACCTTTGCTAATTGACAGAGAATCCCAGAATCACTGAGCTTGGAAAAGACCTCCAAGATCACCAAGTCCAAGCTGTGCCCGATGCCCACTTTGTCACCAGCCCAGAGCTCTGAGTGCCACATCCAGTCCTTCCTCGGACACCTCTAGGGATGGGGACTCCAAACCTCCCTGGGCAGCCTCTGCCAAGGCCTGAGCACCCTTTCCGTGGAGAAATTCCTTCTGATGTCCAACCTGAGCCTCCCCTGACACAGCTTGAGGCCATTTCCCCTTGTCCTGTCCCTTATTCCCTGGGAGCAGAGCCCGACCCCTCCTCACTGCCCCTCCTGTCAGGGAGTTGGGCAGAGCCACAAGGTCCCCCCTGAGCCTCCTTTTCTCCAGGCTGAGCCCCTTTCCCAGCTCCCTCAGCCTCTCCTGGGGCTCCAGCCCCTTCCCCAGCTCCATTCCCTTTCCTGGACATGCTCCAACCCTTCAAGGACCTTCTTGTCATGAAGAACTGCCCAACTTGGTTTCTTCTGCAACTGACTGAGGCTGCACTCAACCCCCTCATCCAGATCATCAATAAAGATATTAAACTGAAGATATCAAACAGGACTGGAAAACAGGCACCTAAGAGGTACAATGCTTGTAGCTTTTGCCACTGCCCTTAGGATCAGATGAGCAGTGCCCCACAGGCTCTTGTTTCTCCCCAGTGGTCTAGGTCCTTATAGATGGAAAATGCTCTCCCTTTGACCAGACAAATCCATCCCTGGGTTCTGACTGCTCTACAGGTGGCATTATGGAACAATGGCTGACTTCTCTGGGAGTAGATCTATGAGGACTAACACCGCTGTCATAATTTATTCCAGTGGCACGCTGTCTGCCAAGGCTGCATTACACTGCTCCTCTTATTTATTTATTTTCTTAAGCCTAAATATATAAAACTGTTGCAACTGTTTAATGGACTTTCAAGAACGTAAAAAAAAATATTTTGACACTGGGGAAGGGATTTCTCCCAGGACTTTTGGATGTGCCTCCAGTGTTTGTAGGCGCCTTTTGGATTCAGCAGGGAGGGAATGGGCACTTCACCCTTCTTTCCATCCTGCAGTGGATGTCCAGAGTGGGTCAGCTGCATTGCACACCCCAAATGTGGATTTCTTTCCGGTGACAAAGGGATGTGGGGTTCAGATGCAGACAGCCACCGTGCAGATGTCTGAGGCTGAGTGAGATGAATCTCATTCCAGGTCTCAAAGGGCTCACAGTGCTTGGGAGCAGTGTCCTGTTTCCAAAGAGTTTTCAAGTAAGAACTCAGTTCCAAATGGCCATAATTCTTTCCAGAAATTCACTGGATGAAGGCAGGTTTGTTCTGCAGCATTTTTTTTCACTGAGCTACCATTGTGAGAATTAGTAGTGTTCCAATTCAGCCTCTCTCCCTCCCTATCATCCCTCCCCTTGACGTTCTCCAGCTCTTACTTCATTGCAAAGTTATCTTCAAGCCCAAAGTAAGAAACTGTACCTCCTCTCTGCTATAGAAAATATCTGCAGTACATTCTAATAACCTCAGAATGTGAAGGTTGCAATGACTGTCACAAAAATGCTTCACTCACCTGCTCCTGCCCAAAATATATTCATGTGTAGTGACCTAATATTTATGCTGTGACTTATTTTCAGGTTTTTTTGTTTAATTAAAATATGAAGTTGTTTAAAATCAAATTAGGAATGCCTTGGAGAGATGTGCAAGTATTTGCTTCACTTGGCCTTGATACACAACATCAAAACTGTAACTACAGAGCTTTGAGAGTCAATTATTGAATTATATATTAGCAGTGGTTATTAGAACTCAGTACCCCTATTACACATCCAATATTGGCAAGCCTTTAGCTTCGAGGAGCTGGGACTGTGAGATCCAAAACGTAACCATGAAATACACAGAGGCTTTGACTGCTCTGCATTGTGCAGAATCTCTCTAAGTGAGGAACTCTTGTTGCTGAGCTACCAGCACAAAGGGAACCCAGCTCTTCACCCACTTGCTGTGTGTGTACTGCCACTATCTCTCCTTTTTTGCCCTCTTTACCCCGTGGTGAATAAATGTACTCGAGCCAGCTGCTGCTTTCATGGCTGTGCAGTTTTTCTGCAGGTGGCACTCAGTTCTCTTGAATGTGCTCCAGCTCATCCCCAACATCCTTGGTTATTTTTATTATAACCAAGGAGTTAGGCAGTAAGAAAGGCAGAAGTGAGTGAATTAACTGAACTCATGGAGGGGACAAGCTTTGGAGCAACTGGTGCAAGTTTTTGTGTCTGGTTCCTGGGAAGTTTCTTTTTATCCTCCTACTTCAGCTGTAGTTTTACAGGCAACCACATTCAAAAGAGGAGCCTCATAAAAAGGGGAGTCAAATATTTGTGGAAGGTGTTGGATCTCTCAAATTCTTTTGCTACCCAAATGATTTCTGCTGCAAGCAAAGGTGGTGTTCAGTGTTCTTTCATTTGTACCATTTATTATTAACATGTATTTGATTAAAATCATGAAACTGGAGTAATTGTAGAAAATTACTCCCACAGGATGTGAGGATTCCTCCTCTAGCATTTTCTGTGAACACTCTCATCTTTATGGTTTGGTATAAATTAGAGGCCACTTCTGAGTTTTCAGAGGTTATAAATATGAAAGGGGTTTTTTTTCCTCCTTCAAGTATTACATCATAAAATGAAAAGTGACTAGCAAAAACATGTCTTGTCCTTCCTACTGCAGAAAATAAGCTAATTTAAAAATCAAAATAATCAGCCCTACCTATTAAAAAATCTAGTGACAATCAGCCCCTTGCTAACACTTATCATTCCACGTAGCTCTATGGGCTTTGGTGGGATGGCTCCACATTGCACCCACATAAATAAAAATACTTTGGGCCCAATAACCACAGATTTATAAAGGTCAATGTACAGCTTCTAAAGAAACAAATATTTTAAGTGCAGTGTCTAACTCCTGGGTAATTTTAATCCATTTTGACAGCTCACCAAATGTCACACTGTCATGTTTACAAAAACACGAACGCTTTCATGTGGGCTTGGAAAGTCGTATTTGCAGTGCAAAGTTTACCTGCTTATATAAAAATCCCCTCAGTTTTCCTGTTGGTCTAACATAGAATTATCTGAAATGATTCCTACTTTTGCACACAAAATTACAGAATTAAGCTAGTGACCTGTTTCTGAGTACTAGTAGAAAATTTCATGTGTGTGGGGTGCCTGTGAGCAGGACTTAAGGTTGTTTAGTGCCATCTTTTGGGTGGCCCTAATACTACAGAACAGCTTAATCAAAGCAATTAGAGATTTGCCACCATTTCTGTGCTTAGGAAGCCACATGTTACTTGTTTCTAGAGAGTGTAGGGATGACAAAAACTCAATGGGAGCAGGAATTGCTGGGAGTGTTTCCATGCTGCACAAAGCCCTTTCTTAGCACACAAATCCCCAAATCCCCAGCAGGAAAATATTTTCCTACATAGAAACACTGGTTTTTTTCCAGCTTTGGCCAATGTTCATGCTATTTTATAAGATAATTATCTATGTATTCAGTCACACCCTATAGCACCAAATTTCTTCCTCCTGACTCTTAATGTATGATCTACAATAAACTCATTATTTAACTGTTCCCCTTCTGTCTTTATTCAATATTCCTTGCTAGCCCTAAAACTAGGTCTATGTCAAAACCAGACAAAGCCCCAGCATCCAAAACTCCAACTGAACACCTGCTCTGACAACACAGCATTAACAGTGCATATAAAATATTGCTCCTGTCCTACCTGGTACACGATAATTACAAAATCTAGCCATAAATCAATGGTTTTAATAGGATTTTAAATAGGATTAGATTACAATGTCACTTTTAAAATGTTGGTAGTCAACTAATTTCACCTTAGGCAAGAAGAAATTGAGTGTACTGAAGAAGGCAATGCTTTTAGCAGGGTTTTCTTTTCCCTTAATGGGATGAGAGGCCTTTTTACCCCAACTCCTGGACAAATGAGACACTTGCCAGAGCAAAGCCTAATTTCAGCTGGTAGGGAGAGCACAGGGCTTGGAGGTAGCTGGGCTTTGGTGCCCCTTAGGAGCACAAAGAGCAGCTCAGGGTTTGTCCTGTGTTCCCTGACCCAGAGGCAGCACACACACACAGAGCCAAAGGAATTACTCATGTGTGCAGCAGCATTTATTTACAGCACTTGGCCCTGGAGTCTAGAACACCAGCTGATCCTTTTTGTGCTATCTGTGAGGGTTGAAACGACATACAGAGCAAAATTTTGGACAAGGCAGCTTCTCCAGCAAAATGCTGATGTCTGTAATTAAACTTATCTCTGTGTGGTAATGTTCCCCAGGCACTGCTGCCTGCTCCAAGTGCTTGTTGGAGGCTTTCTGGAAGTGTCAGAAGGTTTGCATTCCCCTACTCTTGGATAATCAAAACTGCTCGCAAATGTGTTTGGATGTTGAAACAAGCCCAGGCAGGGAGTTTATGCACGGATGGTTTGCAGCATTTTAGGGACACAGGTCTGGAAGCTGCTTCCTTCACCAGTGCATCCTTCCCTCTGCTGGGGTGGGGGGTAGATACACATAATTCAGTCCTGAAATTCATCAAATTCAATTTTACAGCTCTCTGTCTCCATCTCTCCTGCTGGAAAACACATCTACTCATGTGCCCTCCCTGAAGCAAGAATCACGAGTTAATGTTGTCACTTCTTGCAGTTGCTGAGTGCCTGATGTCATAGCTGGAGTGTTTATAGCTTTTCAATTTGTTTCCGACACCATGTTTGAGTTTGGATCCTTTTGAGGAGGTAAAAAAAAGAATATTATTCTTGGAGAGCTTTGAAATCCAAATTGCAAAGCTGGCAGGAGCCTGCTCAGTCAAATTGGGGTTCACTTTTCTGCCTTATTAGCAATTTCTTTGCACAACCTATTTTAGCTGGTGTATTTACCATATAAAGCAAAGCCAGCTCAGCTGGCATCATAGAATTATATAAATGTATGTTTTTATAAAGAGGAAAAATTTTTACCTGTTTGCTAAAATATCTGATGATGCCTTGGTTTTAAAAAAGTGCGCTCTATGTGACAGCTGTGCATATTTGCACTGGAGCTGGGCTTTTTATACCACACTCAGTTCATAAATGGTATTGAGCAAGAGCTTCTGAGATTTTTAAATAATCAAGAAAGGAAAAGCAGGTGAGGGAAGCTCAGAAATTGTTCTGATCTACTCTGGGACCTTGGAGATCTCAGGGAAGGGGCTTCCCTAGATGGCTTTGAAGACACAAAACATATAAGCAGAATGGTTTTTGGAATGATTGGAATAATTGGGATTTCAGCCTCAGAAGCCCAAGAAGTCTCCTCTAGTCCTTATCCTTCATTAAATCCCACATTTAATGGGGTCCAGCCCTGCTCCTGCCAGTGCATCCCCTGAGCCCAAAGCAGCCTGGATGGGCCACAAAGAGGACTCTGTGTCCTCTTCCCCCACTTGCGTTTCCCAAGGGACAGCGTGCAGCTCAGGCAGCCAGAGCCAGCTGCAACCCAAAGAATTTGGGGTTGCCTCAGCTGTGTTCCCCCCGGATCCAAACTGGGCACCAGAGCCAGGCCTCTTTCCCAACAGGAGAGGGCAATGCCAGCAGAAAAGGGGATATGATGTCCACCTTCCAGTCATGCCCATCTCATGGTCATTAAGAGATTGTGCAGGCAATAAAATTTATTATTCTGATAAAAAAAAATTTAAATATTCCATTCTTTCTGCCTGCAATATTGGAACTGCGTATCTAAATATATTTGGAACTGAAACTTATAATCCTCTAATTAAACAGAAGGTGGGAAGGAACTACGAGACAATGAGTCAAAATACTGAGATTAACTGTCAGATAGAATAATACTGGCAAAAGCTTTCCCCATGCCTGTTTAACCCCTTCCCTCTCAGGGAACTCTGCTTTGCTTATGGCAGTAACTGGAAATTGATCTCCCTGCCTTTATCTCAATTCATGAGCTTTTCTACCTGGTTTTCATCCTCCTGTTCTGCTGAAGAGGAATGAGGGATCAGCTGACATCCAGCCAAGGTCAGCCCACCACGATACCCTGCAGTTCTTTGCCTGAGATCAGTGTTACAACCTTTTATTCCTCTCATTTCATTGATAAAAGGGAGATATTAGGCATCCCAATGTGTCAGGCAAAATATGTGGTGATGTCTTGCCTCCAGCTCAGCTGACCTTGTGATTAAAACAGCGTGTCAGTATTGGCATATAGAAATGATGTGGATTTAGGGAGACCAAAATCCAGGATTTAGGGAGACCTTTTGGGGGTTTGCTCCATCCCAAAACACCAAAACAAATCTTACTGACTTTCATGCCATTGTACCTGATAGCAAACAAAGATTTCTCATTCACTTCATCCCCAACATTCAAAGAGAAGCAAAAAGCAATCTGAAATTAGAGCCTAATATTAAGAAACAAGGGGGAAAAAAAAGAGTTAGAAATCCACGTCCTGTTCAAAATGTGGATAAAACTGCCAAAAAGCAAGAACACATCAGCAACATCATGAGCCCCGTCCAGAAAATTATGGCAGAGCAAGAGGTTCTGCAAATGTCTAACAATTGCATTGATGCAACAAAGGTATTTTGTTTTATTGCTAAGAAATTGCTAAATGTCTCTGTACCTCAGGTTTTTACCTATTAAAGAAGGATAATCCTCACTAGGAGATTTTAGGAAATGCTCCTTAATGGCAGCGAGGTGCTCATTTGAGCCCTATCCCTACAAACCAAGAGGAAAGCCCATCCAAGCTTTTAGCAAAGCACGGATTAGATGAGTCTGAACACGTATATAAATTGTTTGGAGAGTGGAGAGTGGTTAATCACTTTCCTTAAAGGTTCGTGCCCTGTGTTAAACACACTCACTGCCAATCAACTTTTGATTAACCAGCATAACAGGGAGGAACGGTGGGGGAACTGATATTTAATACCACTGAAAATGTTTGCTGCTAATGTTTAAATTTCTGGGCACTTTTTATGAGGTGTATCAGCATTGTATGGGCTGTGGCCAGAAAGAATGACCAGCACATCCAGGACAGCATGGAAATCTACTGGACAGTGGCTTTGGAATGAGCGTGGCATTCCACAAAGGAGTCTCAAAGGTAAAAATTTATTAATAGGCGCAGTGATGAGTTTTCATCAGGAGGAATTCCATGGAAATTGTATCATGCCTTGCAGCGCTTGTGAAATCCTCTGTCCACAGCACAGGAGAAAGTGTGGGATCTGTTGAAATCCCAGTGTGATAAAACTCTCAAAATGCCAGTGGAGCTCAGGGCACTATGACTGTGCTCCTTGCCATTTGCCAAGGGAATTTGGAGGCATTGTTAAAGCTATATTTAACTTCTGAAACACTTTTAAAGCAGACATGCCATAATGCAGCATTTTATTTTGCCTGACTGCTTTTATTTGATCCCTGGCAGTTGCTTTGACCATGAAATTTCGGATTTAGGTCAGCTGTTCACAAGAAATTTAGATGGTGGCACAAATTCTTCAGTGGGAATATTTCTACTACCAGAAAGTGAGACACAAAGTCAGACCTCAACAGTCTTTTAAACCATTTACTGTGGATTTATGTGGGACATGGCCAGGTCTGAATTCACATTCTCATGCAAACCTCCTTCAATTTAAATAGCAAAATATTTGACTCACGCAGCCAGAAGTGTCAGCCCAAGTTCCTGCTGAATCCCATTTTGATAGAAGTTTATAGAAGAAAGCAGAAAGAATTGGGAGCAGCTCATTTTGAGTGCACACAGGCCTACATGGGCTATTTAGCAATAAAATTTGGAGACTGCCCAAATTTCTGAATCTACTTTTTTTTTTAAGCAACTTTGATAATCCGTAATGTAAAAGCAGAAGTTGCAGAGAAATGCATCACCACATTAAATCCCATGATTCTCCTCCAAAATAAAAATGTGTACTTCTCATTAAAGTGATGATAAACATTGTTTGGCTTTTTCCCATTTCTGCTTCTTATCAAAACAGGCAAAATTAAAGGTTTTCTCTCTCAGCCCTGTTATCCTACTAACAAAACCCAACGGTTAATGACCTCAAAATGAAAAATAAATGGAAATATATAAACTAATCACACATAACACAAAGACCTCATACAGAAACAATCTCCAGAAATAATCTTGTGTTTTCCAGAGGACTTTTTCAACAGCACCACGTCTTTTATCCCTTATTCAATGGGCCTAATGTGCCATCTGCTGTTTTAATTCCTAAATTATAACAGTTTTTGAAAGAAGCAATCATTCTGCAGCATTGAAACAAATAAGGTCGGGGCGGTTGTGTTGCCTTTTTTTTTTTTAAACTTTGGAAGCAGCCGTTATTGCAAACAGTGCTGAAGAAATTAAAGCTTCAGCATTTTTAATCCTGCTCAGAGACCCAACAGCACTTGGGTCTGAGCCATAAAATCTGTTCTTGCAGAGCAAAATACGATGATCTGACCCAAAAAACGATGATGTGGTGGCGCTATCTGGTGGCTTACTTGGCATTACAGTGTCTTGTATCCCTGACTGGATTTGGTTTTTAACTCCAATCACAAGGAATTTCTTTTAAAAGACCAGTTTTATGCCTTTTCTGAGTCTTTATCCAAGTGAAATCCTGAGAAAGGTCGGTGTGCTTATTTCGAAGTCTTGATTCACATGAACTGTGATTGGAGCTGGCACAGATTTGGTACAACATAGATTAAAAATACGTACACAGAGGCTTCAGTGCCCTGGATAATCCAGCTAAACTCACTGGGGTTGTTCTCAGAAAGCAATTCGAGCACTTTGAGGATGCTCCAGGTGGTTTTCCAGGTGTGACAGACAGCAAACCCGTTGTACAAGTTCCTTCCCAACACGATTTCTGTTCAGGTAGTGCAACAGAACAGGTGAGTTCTTTGCTAAAACACTTCCCTGGGTATTACATAAGGACCAGGAAAACTTCCGTGCTAATCAGGGAACTGTGAAGCTCCCTGCTGAAATGTAAGCCTTTCCACCAGGAAAGCTGGAAAGCTGGGAGATGAACCATGAAACGCTCCCAGAACAATTTTTTATAGGCGAGTGCCACCTGGTGGGATGTAGAGAAGACTTTTCAGCCCGAAAAAGCTGTTTTAAGGTGGTCAGGATCTTTTCAAGTCAGAGAATTAACATCAAAAAACAGCAGCAAAAGCAAAGGTGCATCTGGCAGCTGGGTGGACACACCTTTGGTGGCCTGGCTCTGGTCCCTGCTGATCTATGAGTGACCCTGATTACGCTCACAGACAAGGAGGTTTTCATATTTTTAATTCATATATTTGCAAAAGTCTCTATCTTGAACCAATGCAAATTCAAAAGTAAATTACGAAGATGATTTCCTTTCAATTCCACGTTTCTATTTCCAGGCTTTCAAACTAGTAATTCCCTAAATTAGGTATCACCAAATTAATTAACAGCATGAATGAACGGTACTTTTGTTGTGTTCTGTCCTAGGAAAAGCACAGCAGAGCTGGGCACACACAGATCTCTGAGATAAGGGTAGAGATTGACACACGTTTCCAACTCAAGTGAAAAATTAGTCATAACTGTATGGATTTTTCTGCTGCTGTTGCATTAATGGGCAGCAGTCACAGCCTCTGGAAGTCAATCCAGCATTTCCTGCTGTGTCCCAAAGAAAATCCCACATTTGAGGCCTACTTCTGATTTTGCTCATCACTCTGTGGGACAAGAGCACTTTTGTTGAGCAAGTAGCTGGGAAATTGGGTTCATCTTTTCATATGTTTTTTTGCACAACTTCAAACAATGTGCAATTCTAAACTCACAAGACTTACAGAACACCATGGGAAATGGATGTATTGTCAGAACTTAGCAGGCAGTCAGACTGAGCTATTGACACACACATGTGGTTCCAAGTTTGTCTGACATGGTTTAAATTAGGAAGAAAAGCCTCAGGGTTATTAGATTTAGTGGCATAAATGGGACGCTCCATCCCAAGAAAACAGTGGATACATAAAATTTGAGAAACATTTGCCCTATCCCGAGGTTTTGTTCCTTCTGTTTTCAGCCCCTGGGTTTCATACTCGTCTTAAATGATGTGTTGACAGACACAAGCATCTTTGTTTAATTGGGAAGCCCGGGAGCTGTCACCAACAGGTACACACATTCTGTTTTTATTCACACATTTACTCACCACTTCTTTGCCCTCCCCCTCCTAAAAGGCCTCCAGAAGGAGAAAGCTGGGGCTGAGCACATAAAGAATTAAGGGGATTAGCTGCACCACCATGCTTGGGTTATGGCTTCAAAGCAAAACATTGGCTGCACCTGCGTAAACGCCTGTTTAAGTGATTGGAAAGGACCCATTTCTCAGAAGTACAGGTGCATGACCGACTGCAGTTATTAGGGCCGAGAAAGGGCAGGGATTGCTTGGAAAGGAGGAAGGGAGAAGGGGGGGGGATTAAAAATGAAAATTTAAAAAAGAAGAAAAAAAAGGAAGAGAAATAGAAGGAAAAGCCACGAAGGCGAGCAGAGATGTGTCCCCAGGAGCTCCGGCCCCCTCCACCTGCCGCTCCCCGGAGCCCCGCGGGGCAGGGCGCGGACCCGCAGCGCATCCAGGCGCTCCCACCAGCGGTCCCCGCGGGGCGCAGCGCTCGGAGCCGGGCACAAAGCACCGCCGGGGGCAGGCAAGGGGCGCAGCCCAGCCCGCTGTGGCAGCCGGGGGCCGCCCGCGGGCGCGTTACGCACGCAGTGATCTCAGCGGCGCGGGCCATAAAGGGCGGCGGCGAGCCCCGCTCCCGCACTCACCCCGCACGGCGGAGGCGGACGGGTCCGCGGCGCTCCGCTAAGCACGGGAGGCTCCTCGGCGCCCTGGAAGTGCAGGCGGGACCGTCCCGGGGCTGCCGGAGACTCGCCGGAGCGTCCTCCCCGCCCGCTGCTGCTGCCGCCAGGGAAGGCTGAGGAGGAGGCGGCAG
>WEKY01039682.1:7653-25143 GCA_013390045.1 Picathartes gymnocephalus | reverse complement strand
TTTTTTTTTTTTCTTTAAGAGTGCTTTCTGCTTCAGTACAGACTTAACCTTTTGCATGCTGTCAGTGAGTTTGGAAGAGCCTCATTTTTACGAAAACGGTGACCTAAATGGGCTCAGAAGCTTCTGTTTCAAAGCAAATGCAGTTCCCTTTTAAAACCGAACCCACAGCATCATCTGACATCTTTTTTTTTCCCCTTTTTTTCCCACTTTTTCAGGGGAGTGTTTGTTGGACAAGCCCCACAGGCCCATCCAGCTGCCTTCTGACCTGCCTGGCACGCTGTACGACGCCAACAGGCAGTGCCAGTTCACCTTCGGGGATGAGTCCAAGCACTGCCCCGACGCAGCCAGTACGTGCACGACGCTGTGGTGCACCGGCACCTCGGGAGGGCTGCTCGTGTGCCAAACCAAACACTTCCCCTGGGCAGACGGCACCAGCTGCGGGGAAGGGAAGTGGTGCATGAATGGCAAGTGTGTGAATAAGACTGAGAAGAAGCATTATGATGTAAGTAGTGAGAAAGGAATCGGTGCCGCTTGGGATGCAGAGCCGCGTGGAGAGCGCTGCGGTGGGAGGGATCTGTTGGAAGGGGCTGATTCAATGCTAATGAACAAACCTAGGGCAGGTTTTTTAATGAGTTTGGGCGAAAATGAGCGTGATGACTGTTTATATGGCGTGGTTTTGTATGGATTTTCCTGTATTAACTTGTGTCCTGCTCTTGCTGTCGTTCCAGACGCCAGTGCATGGGAGCTGGGGGTCCTGGGGGGTGTGGGGCGAGTGCTCCCGGAGCTGTGGCGGGGGAGTGCAGTATTCCTTCAGGGAGTGTGACAACCCCATCCCCAGGAACGGGGGCAAATACTGCGAAGGGAAGCGGGTGCAGTACAGGTCCTGTAACATCGAGGACTGCCCGGACAACAATGGTAATTTTTCCCCATTTTTGACACCCAGTGTGTTGTGGAGGAAGAGCATGGACAGAGATGATCTCATGCCCACCTGTCTTTCTCTGCCTGCAGGCAAAACGTTCAGGGAGGAACAGTGTGAAAAGCACAACGAGTTTTCCAAGTCTCCCTTTGGAAGTGGACCTGCAGTGGAGTGGACACCCAAGTTTGCTGGTGTGTCTCCAAAGGACAGATGCAAGCTGGTTTGCCGAGCCAAAGGAACAGGATACTTCTTTGTTCTACAGCCAAAGGTATTTCAAAACTGCACCTCTTCCAGCTGATCATGAGAAGGATTTTTTTTTTTCTCTTTTCATGTGAAGAGTCAAGCAGTGTAGAAATCTGAAATTATGTCTTTCTCATATTTAAGCTGGATTATTCCTCCATGTACAGCTGGATCATTGCAAGCACACTTTAAGTGTTCTGGCACAATCCTTCCACCTCCTCCAGCCACTTCGCCCTTGTTTCCTTCCCTCACTTTCCACCAATCTGGTTGCATTGAGATAGGTTTGGAAAACTCTGAGGGATCTTTGCCAGAACATTGGTGCTTCCTCATACTGGTTACTAATATGCTGACAGCTTAAAATAAACACGAGGAAAAATGTTCATCTTGCATAGCTACTTGAATTTGCTGTCATCAGATGGTGAGAGCCAGGAACTACCAGGGCGATGACACACAGGGTTTTTGTGGAACAGCACTCCTAGAAATAAAGGATGTGCTGAACAGCGTTAAAAGCAATGCTGGCAGTGTGCTTTGAGGACATGGCTGCCTTCTAGTGATACTAGAAAGCAGTGGGGCTTTTTTTTGTATGAAATCAGTAAAACAGTTTTGTAGGTTTTTTGGGGGGTGGTATTGATGAAAACTGAGACTGTTTTCTTCTCTCACCACGGCAACATTTTTGCAAGTGAGATGAAATAGCGTCACACACTTCCAATTACCTGTGGGCTGCTTTTGGTTTTTAGTTCCAAAAGCCCTGGTAATGATGGCTGTGCTGCAAGTTTTCCACCTGTCCATATTTTGTGCATGTTGTGACCAGACTCTTGTGCCCCCAAGGTGGTGGATGGCACCCCGTGCAGCCCCGACTCCACGTCCGTGTGCGTGCAGGGGCAGTGTGTGAAGGCCGGCTGCGACCGCACCATCGGCTCCAACAAGAAGTTCGACAAGTGCGGCATCTGCGGGGGCAACGGCTCCACCTGCAAGAAGGTGTCTGGCACCCTCGTTAGAGCCAAGTGAGTGTCAGGCTGCTGCTTCACCTTGTCCTTCTGGGTGGAAGCTCTGGCTTTCCAGTGGGATGTTGCCTGAGTTTATCGTTATAACTGAGAGCTGATCTGTCTGATGTCGCTGGGGGTAACTCACAGGGAGATCCCAGCAGAACAAAGCCCCTCTGCCAAATGTGGGATTCATCCATTAATGAGCTAAATGCCTTGACTTCAGACAAGGTTTAGTCTTGTGCTGGGAGTCTTTTTCCCCTTCCCAGGCAAGAGCAGAGGACTCAGTGTTTCTCTTTTCTCCCGGGCAGACCTGGCTACCACGACGTGGTCACCATCCCGGCAGGGGCGACCAACATCGAGGTGAAGCAGCGCAACCACCGGGGCTCCAGGCACGACGGCAGCTTCCTGGCCATCAAAGCCGCCGACGGCACCTACGTCCTCAACGGCGACTACACCCTGTCCACTCTGGAGCAGGACATCACCTACAAGGGCAGCGTGCTGCGCTACAGCGGCTCCTCGGCCGCCCTGGAGCGCATCCGCAGCTTCAGCCCCCTGAAGGAGCCCCTGACCATCCAGGTGCTGACGGTGGGGGACCTGCCGCAGCCCAAGATCAAGTTCACCTACTTCGTGAAGAAGCCGGCGCAGCCCGGCGCGGACAAGGCGCCCGGCAGGAAGAAGGAATCCTTCAACGCCATCAAGGAGATCATCTCCTCGGAGTGGGTGATCGAGGAGTGGGGCGAGTGCTCCAAGTCGTGCGGCTCGGGCTGGCAGCGGCGCGCCGTCGAGTGCCGGGACCCGCGGGGCCGCCCGGCCGCCGACTGCGCCCGCGAGCTGAAGCCCAGCAACCTGCGGCCCTGCGCCGATGTGCCCTGCCCGCAGTGGCAGCTCGGGGACTGGTCCCCCTGCTCCAAGACGTGTGGGAAGGGCTTCAAGAAGAGGTTGTTGAAATGTGTCTCTTCCGACGGCAGCGTGCTGCCCCAAGAAAGCTGTGAGCCCTCCAAGAAACCCAAGCACCTGATAGACTTCTGCAACGCCACGGACTGCAGCTAGATAGGACGCTTTGGGAAAGCTAAAATGTTGGTTTTTTTAGTATTATTTTATTTTATTTTTTCCTTCAGACCAGTGCACTGAAAAACACAGAAGAGGGCTAGAGGCAGCGCATGTGTTTCGTGATGAGGATCCGTTGAGGTGGGACAGTGCAAACGGCTTTAATTGGCTTTGCATCCCAAAAATCCCCTGCCGAGTGCAAATTGGATGGGATGGCAGACCCATGTCACTCATTTGTCTTCAGCAGATAAGGCCCAAAGGCATCACAATTGCCTTTTTTTTAAGTCTGTTGCAAATTCAGCCAAACGTGAGCAGTGAGATGCATTTAAGCAAACATTTTGGGGTTTGGTTATTTCTCCCTTCTTTTGGATTTCTCTTGTGGTACTGATCAAATCCCCACGTGTAGGAAGGGGAGGGAAAAAGGTTGCTTAAAATAATTGGTCAGGGCTTACCTACCTCACAAAGGGCAAAAAACAAGATTGGAAAAGGAGCTTTAACTATGTCATTCACGGCTGCTATTGTTTCAGAGAATAGTTTTATATAAAAATAAAGCCATATTCTCTACCTGTCAAGAGTAAGAAATACCAAGAACAAATATCAACTCCACAAATCACTAGAATTTCACACGTTTTTAAAGTACCTTCATGTCATCCCAATGTGCCTATCCATTTCTCTCAGCCGCTCCAGTGCCATTGTGGTGACATGTGTAATCCAGAGGCTTGGAAAAGTGGAAATCTCAGTCTGAGTAGTTGCTCTTTGTGCCTTCTGCATACCTTCCACTGGCTTTTCTCATTCCAGCTTGGTCCTGCCTTCCTGCCAAACAAATTCATGGAGTGTGTGAGCATTCCAGTTGTGCTTTCACACTCAAACCTTTGGCCTTACCCCAGCCAATGGATATATTTGAGTTTAAAAAAAAGGAAGAAAAAAAAAAAAAAAGAATCCCATTATGAATGGGAACATCCTGTGTGGCCTCTGCTGGGTTTGTAGAGCTCAGTCACTGATCAGGTGGGAAGGCAAAGCTGAGGGATAGCAGGTCCATCCACAGCAAAATGCCAGCATTCACACCCTTGAAGATTGTGCCAGTCCATAGACCATGAGAGAATATGGCTTTCCATATGTATATAGTAAAATATATTACTATAGATTTTATATACTTCATAAGTATTTTATATTTCTCTCCCTTCTGGGAAGGGTTATAATTTGTAATAAATGCATATAATGAGCGTATTTATTTTTATACTTCTTGTCTAATGTGATCTTCTAAGTTATCGCTTTTTTAAAAGGACATATAACAAGGATAGAGTATTTATACAGTATAATATGTTACTAGAGGTAATAAATGGACCCTATAAATTTTGGAAATGGAGTGTCTTTATTTCACTGGACTAAAACCAGTCCATGCAGCAGAAAGAGCTTGGACTCTGAGGAAAACATTAAGCAAAAGGCAAATTAGTGGGGAGGTTTGGAAAACTCTCCCCGTAATGTCACACGCCACCTTAAAAGAGGTAATTTTGTATTTTATTACTTAACCACTAATTCATCTGTGTCAGAAAATGGAGTGCAACTAAACTGATGCCACTGGTTGTAATAACAGCTTGCAGAGGGAGTAGTACTGTCGGTCGTGTTTAGAACCAACAAAATATGGGCAAAAGCAGCAGTTTTACCTCGCTCTGGTGGGAAAGGAGCAGTCAAAATCCAGAACCATTCACGAGCAGTCAGGGGTTTCCCTCACCAATTCCTGGAGAGTTTCCCTCTCTAATTTTCTCCTGATGCTGCTTTTCCAAGAAGCACTGTGTGAATGAGCTGTTCTAACGCTGTTGGTAGCACGTTTCATTATGTTAAAATGGATACTAAGCATCAAAAACTGATTTTTGCTCCCTCATACCTGATCTCATCACCACTGCAGTCAAGGGAAAATCTTCTGTTGGGCTCCATCGGATTTTTGCCATGGAATTCGAGACATCGGTCATTTCTGGATACTTTTGGCTTTGTGTCATGTAAAAATCTATTAAAACTTCCTTTGCCAATGTTTGGACTCTGTGTCTGCAGAAATAATTCCGGTTTTATTCTGTGGATAAAGTCCTGGCCCCTCTGAATCACAGAGAATTCCCATCACGTCACACTTCATCGGGTATTGCTTTGACATGGAGAAATGCTGGGGAATATTTTATTCCCAGCATTATTCAGGAGGCAGCCAATCCCTTTCTGGTTTTATACATAGTTAAGAGTATTTATAAATACAAGAAGTAACTATTTAGTTGTATATATAGATATATATATATGTGCATATGTATTTTATTCACCATCTAGGTTAGAAAATAACTGGGGGGGTTGGAGAGAAGCGTTATCCTGGAGCCTGCCAGGCTGATGAGATGTGAAATTGTGGTATCTGTGCTGGGTAAGCCCTGTAAATGGTCTAACTAGAAAATGGGGAGTAGCTCTTTTCCTCTGGTACTGGTAAAGTAATAATGGGATTTACTGCTTGAAATTGTCCTTACAGTAAATGGGAAAACACCTCAAAACTCATTCAAATCAACATCTCCAAACACTGCGTTTATTTCAGCAACAAGACCTTTGCTTTTATCATTTTCACATCACAAGTGGGTCAGCAGACGCGGTGTGATGGGATTTGTTGAATTTTGCAGGACAAATTGGGATATTTTAGAGAAAATATCTTCACCCACTAGCTAAGGTAGGGAATGGAGAAGAAAATACTCCTGGAGAAATTCAGAAAGGCATCTTCAGAGGAATAAATAACCCAGGCTGCTCAGCAGAGTTCAGTGCTCATGGGCTCCCTGTGGAATTTCTCGCACAGCCCTAGCGTTGTCCCGGCTCATCCAGCTGGGAAGCTGCCGAGCCCCTGCAGGGACGGCCCTGCCTGCCAAGCACCCTTTGCAGCAGAGAGCGGTCCTGGGGGATGTGCCTGCCGAGCCCTCGAGGCGCAGGGGCTGTAATTAGGTGAAGTTTTATCCCTAGCAAAGGTCACCCAAACACTGCAAAGGGGTCTCCTGGCAGGCGTGTCCCTCGGGCGTGTCCAGGCTGCAACAGGAGTGTGAGAGAGCGCTCAGCAGCAGCCCTCCCTTAGCTTAAATATTTGCGTTTTGCCCCGTTCTGCACGAGCAGAGCTCTCTGTTGCAACATGTGGAGGCAGAAGGAGAAGAGCCCAGGAGATTGCAGCCGCTGGATGTCCCTTCCGTGGTGATCTATGCCGTGCTTTCCTGCCAAAACAGCTCCGAGCATTCACTCATGGCCGATATTCCCCCTCAGAACACCAAACATGGACAGAAGGGAAGTCAAAACACAGCGCTCAGGTTCCCAAGTGGTGCTTTGAAGGGGCTGTTGTAGCAGATATTTGTGCTCCCGGAGCCTGGGGCAGAGGGATTGTTGTGTTGTTTGGACTCGCAGATTGGGCTTTACAGCCCGCAGCAACGCAAGAGGGGTTTGTGCAAAAGGGATTTATGGTTGGGCAAGAGAAGTGAGGTTTCCTACAGCCCCTCTGCCTGGAAGCTGTGCTTGGGAAGGTCAGTGGGATCCAGGATCATCCTTGGTCCTATTGGAGCCCGGGACCAGCAGCTGGTGGGATTCCAGAGCCCTGGCCAACATCTAAATTGAAATATCCAGAATCTAAGTTGCTAAATCTGCCATCTTGAATATATTGTAATTTTGTGTCATAGTGCTGCAAATCCGAGTTTCTCCCATCTTACGATCCTGCACAGATGTTTCATTTGGAAATTGGTATTTTCTCCAGTGTTAGCTGCACTCAGCTATAAGATATAAAAGGACCTGCATGTTCCAAGAGGGAAGTCATATGGTAGAGATTATAATCAGGCAAGCTGAAAGCAGTGGCCATTTTAATTTTGCACCAAATATATTTTTTTTCAGTCTAACTAAGACAATATGCCTGTCCCAAACAATTTAAATGTCTGCTGCCACTTTGTTTGATTTTTCATGTACAAGACTGGAGATGGTGTAAGAAAACAACTGAAATCCAGATATTCTGATTAAAAATTTCTCTGTCAAGCAGCACAAGTTAACAGAATATTTTCTAATTTTTTCTAATTGAATACCTATACCCATCCTGACTCAGGACAGCCCTGGTTAAACCTGAGACCAAAGGAAAATTTGCCTTCTAGTGTTTAATCTCAGTCTTAATTACATGTTGAATTAACCCCAGAGGTCAAGCTTTGGTGAGAATATTTTCATAGAGATTAAACTGTGTAAGGAAAGAGAGAGGGAGAAGGCAAGAAGGGAGAGAAGAGAACTTTTGTGGAATTGTTAATTGCAGAAACTTTTGAAACAGATGTTGGAGATTAGATTTCAGAACCAGGTCTGGGCAGATTTAGAAGTGAATTAAATGCAGTGTAAAGTTCATCTCCTTTTTCTCTCCCAGTGAACCAATACACACATTTGGGGATATGCTAAAATAATGAACACTGGTGTTTTCCATTTGTCATTATCCTCCTGCTGGAACAAATGCAAAGCACAACATGGAAGCATAGAGGGGCTCAGCTGCCTTTGATGAATTAAAAAAAAATATTTAGAAAAGGCTTCTGCACATGTTTTCACTCTTCTAATTTACAATTTTATTTGTACTTTTAAAGGCGTAATAGCTGATGTCAGAAAGGAGACCCCCCCCCAAAGCTGCCTGGCAGACAAGAGGGTCAGAGGCATTAGAGAATATAAATGTCAAAATCCTGCATAAAATAGTTTTGAATCTGATCTAAGATAGCAAAAGCCAAGAGTTCAGAGTTAATGCTGCCATTTGCATAGGGACGAAAATTTGTGTAAGCCCATTCCCAAAGCTCAGGCTGAAGTGATGGGTATTACCCAAACGAGGCCACACTGACTTTAGGGAGGCTAAACCATTTACTTACACATTTAATTCAGGGCTTAAATCAGATTCCTGTTGGTCTGAGTTGAAAAATCAGTAGGTTGGTACTATTTAAGCCACAGATGTTCTCATCACTTGCACGACTGCAAGGACTGAGCGAGAGGGTGACGTGGAGCCCAGAGGGGGAGACGGGGGCTGACTCCATCCTGCTGGAGACACCCCCAGTGCTGGAAGGACAGGAGGAGGGCTTGCAGCTGGGCTCTCCTACTGGGAGATGAGCTCTGGAGAGCCTCTGGATGGAAGTTCACGGGTGCCATGGACAGAATGTTTGACAGGTGTGTAACAGGCTCTGGGTTGCTGGGGGCAGCTTGGCAATTTCACTTTCGACTGCTGGGAGGGACCTGTAAAGCCTTGAAGGAGGAGATGGAGATATTGGCAACATCAGGTGCTTTAAAGCAAACTGGTGACATCACTTTGGGGCTTGGCAGAGGAGCCTCTCTAGCCAGGTTCCCCTTCCCAGCTCCAGGAATTTCCCTGGGAATGCAGGGCTGTCCCTGAGCCACAGAAGGATCAGAACCCGCTCCAGCGTGGGGCCTGCAGTGAACCTGCTCTGAGCTCAGAGCTACTGCAGGAATTGTGTTTGGCATCACCGACTGTTTGTTCAAAAAACAAAAAATGAAGCCAAGATTCGCACACTGCATTCCCTTGAGATCCTAGGAAGGAACTTCCCACTGGAAGGCTTGTTCTAATGTGTGTTTGTGGAGCAGAAAAGTTGCTTTTATGGGTGATTAGGGCACAGTTTCCAAGAACAGAGAGCAGCTCCCAGTCATGCAGCTCAAACAGCTTTGTAAAGGACCTTGCTAAATCAGGAGGGGACAAAATTTGGTTTAGACTTAGCAGAGTTTGGTTTAGTGAGCAATTAGCAAAGCAATTGGTTTAGTGGCCCGACCTGAAAAGGAACACTGTCAGGGAGCAGAAAATGCAACTTCATAAAGTAAATTTTTGTCCAGGTGTTTTCATCTGTCTGTTCTGAGGGAGAATCAGGTTTTTTTTTAGTATCAGTGATGATGTTAGGAGAACCAAGTTGAGGAGTGAGGTTTGACCCGGTATTATCCAGATAGTCCCAATTCTCCTCCCCTGAAGACCTGGCCTGTTGTGGTGGAAAACAAAAAGATGGTGGGCTTTTTTTTTCAGCGCCAGGAAAAATGGATCCTACAATTCGCATTCAATTTCAGCTGAATGCCAGGAAAGTGCTTCAAAGAATGGAAATCATTTGTTACTCAAGACCTGAGCAAATAAAAGATAAGTGTTTGGCAGGTATGTTTTTAGGACTCCAGAGAAGAACCTTTAGCTCTGGGGTGAGCTGCTTAGCTGCTTTTTGACACAATTCACATGACCACGGGTTTTGCCTGAATATCCTGAATGTCCAGTGGCCTAAATTTCCTGCATGTTTTCCTTCAGCCTGATGTACATCCTAGCCAGTTCTCTTCTTGTCTCACTAGTGAGAGCTTGTTTATTTTTTTTTTTTTTTTGCTGGGGGTTGTTTGACAGACTCACACAAGACCTGCCCGAGTCAGGCTTGCTCTTAAAAGCATTGCTGGCATAGCCATGTCACTGGAGAAGAGGGAAAGGAAAGCACAACCCGATTTGTTATACTTGTAATAGCAAAAGATCCTAATGAAGACGCATTTAAACCAGCCCAAGTCCTTTATTCTGTTCTGAGAGCTGATCTAACCTGTACCTACAAGGCAGTTTAATTTGCTGAACTGAATTAGGTTCGCATTTTTGCATGGACAGAAATAGCTTCACTGGTTAAAGCCGTGTTGGCAGATGCATCTGCATACAGAAAATTAAATAGCCTTCTTTCTTGTGTGCTTCAAGAAATCCGAAATCCTCTTGGGAAGGAAAAATTCCAGCTTTTCCCCCTCATGTCAAACTACAAAGGGATGCGACTGCAAAGGAGGGTGGGTGTTACACACCTTCTCTAACCTATCCACTGCCTTTTAATATTTGGGCTATCAGAAATTTCAAAACATTTCAGGAGCCGAGTAGAATATGAGGTTTGCTGATGCCTCTGCCTTAATGGACATAAATTCTCACAAATAAGCATCCAACACCCAGGAGAGTCAAAATTTCACCTCGCTTGCCACTGGAGCTGGCTGGAGATGATAAAACCCACCCCACACGTTCCTCAGCAGGGTCTGGGATGGAAAAGCTGAGCAAGTCTAAGAAGAGAAAGCCCAGTTAGCAGCACTTTAAAATCTGAGAATGGCAGCATTGTTTGGGGAAACAATAAATGCTGGGTTTAAACAATTTAATGTCGACCAAACGCCGAAGGCTGTGTCATGCAGGAGCAGCAGTTACAGCAGTGTTGTTTAAGCTTCAATTTAACATCAAGCAGTAACTACAGGCGAGCTTGGTTCCCTAGCAATGAGATGTCTGCACATCACAGATGCACGACTTCTTCAGAAAACTGCCAGATTACGGGATTACTCCAAGGAAAATTTCGCAATGGCCTTTGATTCCTTCCTGATGAAGTGATTTTCCACAACACTTCGCTCACTGGCAGATGAGGAGAGACCGGGGAGCGAAATGCCTGCGGTAGCAGTACAGAGTAACAAGAAATGCCATCATCGGTGTCTTTATTAAGGAACCCAGCCCTGTGGATGTACTGATAACAGCTGAGCTTCCTCAGGTCAATGAGATTCACTTTATGAGTGGAGTAAAATCAGCCCGTTCCCCTTTGCGAAGTCACAGCAAGGAGGTTTCAGCCCAGAAATGCTGAAGTCAAAATTATGGCTGGATGCAATTATTGAGTAGAGTTTGAAATATTCCACATTCCCCAGTCTGCTCCAGTTGTATCTGCGAGGATGGCACGGGAGGGGGGCAAAGCTGGAAAATGCAGAGCAAGGATGGCACAGCAGCGGGGGAAAAACAGAAAAATTGAGGGCATCCCAGGCCAGGAGGTTTGCTTGCACCTTCCCTGCCCAGTCCCTGCTAATTAATTTAATGTGACCCAGGTGAGGTATAACAAATATGCGCTGGAAAAAAAGCCTCGCTGGCTGCAGCCCTCCTGATGAGGAGCAGCTGGTTGGGTTTGGAGAGGTGGCTTTGTCTCCCCGTCCCTGTAAAGTTCTTTTTGCTGCAGCACCGCAGTCCTGGAGGGCGAAGTTCACTGCAAGTGACGGGGGGTTCAGATGTTTTGCGATGCACTCTTTGGTTACTAAATTTCCTGCCTTTTGGGTACTTACCTTTACAGCCTCTATTGTTCTTTTATGTGCGTACTCAGTGGCGAAATGATGCTGTTGAGTTTGAGATGAAGAGGTCGAGTATTATTTGAAGTGGTTTTATCAGAAACGACTGTTTTACAGAGCGGGAAGCTCTCCTGTTTGGTTTGAAATGTAAATATTGTGCAATGCTGCAAACATTAGGTAGTCTTAAAAGCTCTTAGCAGGTGCTAAAAGGAATACTGAGTATTGTTACGGTAGGTAAAGATAATTTATCTTTTATGGCTTATATTGGTATGTAATTAATCTCGGTAGTGGCACAAATAAGGAAGCATTTTATATTTATTGTGGTTTTTAGTTTAAAATTGATGAAGATTTTTTTTTTTTTAATTTGTCCAGGGCTGAGTAGGCCTTTCAGATGTGATGGGCTCTACATTAACAAAATGTTCTCGTGTTATTCAAGCACAAGGGCAGAGCATTACAGTCTGCCTTGTGCAATAAGCAGCTCTGGTGTCTGAGCCATATGATCTCCTCTTTCTTCTCCATTCACTTTCTGCTTTTTTTCCTCTTTTTTTTCCTCCCATCCATGAAATTGGCACTTTCCTTGGACAAAGAGTGCTAAATGAAAGGGAGAGAGAAAGTTAATTTATAAGGTGAGATAATGTGACAACTGTTTTGAAGCAAAAATTCAAACTCCCTGGTGGAATTAAGGGTGAGTTTCATTTTTAAATCATCGAGATGCTGTTGTCCCTGCAGAAGAAGAATTAAGCTTTCACTTTTTAATTTGCCTCTTGATATGACTTCTTATCACAGATTGGCTGAGGTTGGAAGGGAAGCAGGGATTGTTTTGTGCTTCCCTGCTGCAGAGTGTCCACCTGGAGCAGCATCCAAATCCAAACCTACAGAGCTCAAGGCATCGGGACAGAGGAGAAGCTAAAACAAGCATCCTTCACCTGTTCCTGGGTGGAGAGCACGGCACAGCAGGTATTCCATGGTGCTCTTCCTCACCTGCACTTCCCAGTCTCCTCAGGGGTGAAAGATGGGCACGCTGGAAGGAGAGGGAGGTGTAGAAATTCAGACCACCAGGACTTCTGCCTCCCCTCACTCGTGTCTTCTCTCTCTTCCCGGGGTCACTCTGCTCAGGCTTGGTGGGTCAAGGTGAGAAAAGCCAAGTTCAGCTGTGCAAAATCCCTGTTCTCAAAGTGTCAGAATTCCCTTCCCCGTGTCACTGGAGCCCGTGACCTCACCCTGGGGACATTGAAGGTGTGGCTGTGGCCTCAGAGGCAAGGAGAGAGAAATACCACACTGCAGAAAGTCTGAGGGCAGAATTAGGGTGTAAAGATCCCCCTTCCCTCATTCTAATTCATTCAAAGAAGTAAAAGATTGGCAAAATGAATATTTTAGGAAATTACTCCAAATGTGGCTGACATTGAAGGAATAACCTTTCCTTTTGGCTGCATGACTGAGGTGCAGCATTTGGGGCTTGTGAATTTTCAAGAGCTGGCTGATTTGCATAGGCACATTATTTCTTTATAAGTGGAGCTGGCAGTGCTGCCAAGAGTTACAGCTGGCCAACAATTTCCCTTGTAAAAATCCTGCTCCTGCTGGGGTGAATTATTTTTCAGTGCTCTGAAATTTCTTGTGTCGGGGCTCTGTCTCAGTGAATACTTGCAGTTTCAATTTACAGTTATCGGTGTGGTTTCTTAACATTTCTGAAAAAAAAAAAAAAAGAAGAAAGAAAGAAAAGCAAAAAAAGAAGTAATTTATTTTCAAGATAGTTCTGTCATGATGTTCCAGAAAAAGGATGGAGCTGGTGGGACTGGGGGAAGAGGCTGAGATTTCTGTAGATCTACTTTTTCTGACTCAAACCAAAGCCTGGATGCTTTGAAAAGCCCTACAATTTAAAAAGAAATCTCTAGAATTTATTAAAATGAGGATAAAAACATCAATTTCTCAAAGCCATCTGCAAGGATTTGTTTTAAAACCTGGGCTCTGAAAGTGCCCAGGTTTAGGATGGCTCAGTTACAATCCCAGACATTAAATAATGTTGATCTACTTAAACTCATGTCAGTCCCCTCTGCCTGCTCCAGAAAGATGTTTTTTATTCTTCTAATTGCAAGTGCTGGAAGGATGATTTTACGCTGTTTTCAGACTATCAGTTCAGTAAATCAGTAAATTTGGTTATATTTATCCCAGCTGCAAGGCTTTAGAATAGAAACTTTCTTGCTCTTTGAGGTTGTAAAGGACACAGGTGGCTTTAGAGTGAAGGACAGAATTAAGAATACTGAAACAGGCCTAATGGAGAGAATTTGCCCAATCCCACAATTTACCATGGATTAACAGCTGTGGTCCTTGTAGTCCCAGAAGAATCTCGTGGTTTATATCTGAGGTATTTTTTCCATTCCAAACAAGTGCAGTGGTACCTCCCCTCTAACAAAAGGCAAAGACGGGAGAGGAGAGAGCCAGTTGTTTTGGGAAAGGAACTTAGAATTATTTAATATCTATTTTGTTGGGGTTTTTTAGCAAGGAGACCACCAATTTAGGAGGTTTTTTGGGAAGGAAAACGTTTCTATTAAAAGGACAGTTGGAATGATCAGCAGAGCTGGGGCTGTCAGAAACCCCTGGTGTTTGCCCAAGGTCCCTTCAGCTGCTCACCTTGGGCAGTGCCACCACTGTCCCTGTGAGCCCTCCCGTTCCTCCAGGGATGCTGGTGAGAAATGGGTGTAAATCAGTGTCCTCCAGAAGAGAAAAATGCCAGAGAACCGGCTCCAGGCACAGATGAGCTGCTGCAAGCCATTGTTTCAGGGAACAGGAGAGCTGCTGTGTCCCACAGAGGCCTGCCCTGTCCTGATCACAGCCCGGCTGCGCAGCTCACTGGTAAATAACTCTTTTTTTTCATCCACATCTGGGGGAAGGGCTGCTTCCCCTGCTGGCCACACGCCTGCTAAATAAAGCCCAGAGGAAATTGGTTCTGCCTGCTGCTGTCAGGGAGGTGAAGGCTCAGCAGTGACCTCTGGTCCCCTGCCCCTGGAACTCCAGGGGTGAGCTGGATGCTCCACGAGGATGGCAATAGCAAGTCTTTGCTTTGCTCCAGAAAAGCCTTGGCCAGCCAGGTTATTCTTTAAAGGGATTAGCTAGCACAGCTTGGCAAATGAGTTATAGGGGACCAGAGTCCTGCTTTTGCTCCCTCTTCAAAGGCAGAGGTTGGGAAAATGCAGAGTGAGTTAAAAAAAAAAAAGAAAATAGAGACGTTAGAGTGCAGAAGCTAAACTGTAAAATTATTGAAAAATAGTATGTTTAAATAAATTTATTCATCCGTGTAAAATAACCAATGAGCAGCTGTGAGGCAAGTACTAACTATGCTCTAAAGACAGATTTTGGTGATGAATGACCTAATTAATCAGGCTCTTTTAAACCCCTTTTTTCACTCCTGGTGAAGTGCTTGGGTGCTTTCCCAACGTGTCCCGTGACAAACCTGCCGGGGGGGGGCTGCAAAGAGAGAAGTGACATTTCAGTGTGATTTTTGCCGTTTGACCCTGCAGAACGTGCTCAAACACATTCAGTGTTCCAGGGAGCACGGGAAGAATTCCAAAGGAAAGAAAAGGAAAAAGAAGCACTTGTGGCAGCTGAGACCTCTGATTCCTTAAGTGCTTTGGGACCCATTGACATTTAGACACAAGTAAATACACTGAAGACAAATATAGCTGAAGCTAAGCCTTTGTAGAAATTTTGAGATGACTGGGTGTGGGTCTCTATGGGGTTACTCATGAAGTTGCAACTGGCAAGAGAGGAATTCTGTTTCATTCAATTCGTAGGATGTAATTTGAATTTAATGGTCTTCAATGAAAGGAGGTAGGAAATTGAGGAAGGGAGTGTCTTGTTTGAACAAATCAGAGATTTGATTTGCCTCTTCCTGTGCAAATTTCCCTTAATGCTTGATATTAGCGAATTGTTTTTCCTGCAGAGAAGTGCAAAGAAACAGAAAAATTTCAAGAGGTTATTTAGAGAAAGTAAATATTGAAATCCCTACTACAAAAGCTCGCTGAGATACCTGATTTTACGTGTCCCTCAGGACTTAAAGAAAAGAAAAAGCCTGTTTATACATGAGCCTAAACCCATACCAAAGAGAGTTAGGGATACACTTACCATTAGCCATTGCAAGTAACCCAATTGGAACTGTTTGCTTTTGCATAATTGGTGATAAATTCTACCTATGTATGTAAAAAGTAGTCCTATTCTAGGGGAAAAAAAAAAAAGTCTAACTTATGCAATTGCTGTACAGAAATTGAAGTTCTCGTGTCCTTCTCAGCCTGTCCTTGTTTTTGTGGGTATTAGTCAGACCTTAAACAATGATGTTTTTCGTCAAAGATAAGCTCTCAGGCAAACAGGAAGAGGGTGTAGTAAAAAGCGAACATAAACCATATATTGGAACTGCTGGAATCGAAAGATTTTATCAGCCTTTTCTTTTTTTATTATGTCTGTATATTGCAATATGTCCATCTATTGTTTTTTTCTTTCGTTGCTGTCCCCTGGCACCAGGAAATCATATGTAACACAGGGTATCTTTGTGTCCAGGCTGAAAATTGTCGTGCTGAAATTATTCAATTTGCATTATGAGTTTGTGAATTCCTTTATGAATTAGCAGAGTTTGTGGCAGATGCAGTTGACTTGAAAGTGATGGCCTGAGGAGAACGAATATCATGAGGAAAATCCAGTTTTTCCCCACATTTATCCAGCCAAATAGCAATGAAATTTTTCCTCTGTGTGTTTTTCATGTACAGTAAAAAACCCTTCTGCAGTTACCGTGTGCGATCTGAAAGCAAATCAACTGATAAAAAAAAAAAAGCAAATTAAAAAAAACCCTTCCCTGCTCTGCAGAAGCTTTCATGGAACCCCTCACTGAGGCAGCTTTTCACTGTGGTTTTCCTGTACAAAATATGGATTCTGTAGAGCAGACACAATCCCTGCAGAGGTTAGAAACAATTTGGCCCTCTGAAGAAATTGCTTGGGTAATAAAGACATCCAGCAATTTGCCAGCTCTTAATTTGCCTCTAATTTTGGCTCACACTATTTCTCTCTGAACAAAACTATGCAGTCTCCCGGAAGCTTTTGAATTTAGATTCAAGGCAGGCTCTGTCACAGTCTCTTGCTCTGAAGACGAAGCATTAATGACAATACTTCTTTTTTTTTTTTTTTTTTGCCTGTCTTGTTTGCTCAGATTTATAACTTTTTTCTAGGATTCGTCCCACAGTGTGTTCAGCATGGAGGTTCCACAGAATTGTTGCATAAATACAGCAACTGCGAACAACCTGCTTCCTGCAGCACAGGAACTTGCTTAAGTCACAAGCATCTAAAAAAAAAAATCATATTAAAAACTTGTCCCAGAAGTGTTGCCTGCCTTAGGTGGCTGAAAGCTAAATTTTCCTGTCCTGTTGCACACTGGCCCTTTTTACCTCAGTGCTCTCAGCAGTGTCTGGAGCGATTCACCCGGGTTCTGTTGGGCTGAAGATGATTTTGCTCCCAAGGATGTGAGAGATTTGCAGAACCAGGGCAAGTCCTGAGCTCACACCTCGCTTTGCCCTTCGTTTTCTGGCAGCTGCTTCCTCGTTTTCTTGAGGTTGCTGCTACCCCTTTAAAAACAAGCATCCCAGGAATTTTCTTTTGAAACAGGCTTCCCCTCTCCAAATCCGATTATACTCCTTCAGCTGGGTCATTTTCAGCCTCTGCCGCACTTTTGGGTTTTTTGCTGAATTTATTAAAAAACACGGCCCTGCCACGGGGAAAGCAAGGGGAGTTTTCACCCTGCTGACTCCCAGCTCTGCTCCAGAGCCCCTCCTGGCTCAGGTGGGGTTATTTTTTTCCTTTTTTTTTCCCTTTGGAAACCACAGGCAGGGCAGAGAGAGGCAGCTCCCCCCAGGCAGACAGGGAGTGTGGGGCTCATCCCAGCCAGGGATGGGCGGAGGGGGAACTGCCGCAGGAAAAAGGAAAAGGATGGAGGATTTGCAAATGGGAAACCAAACTTTATCATTCACGTTGGCTGAGATAATGGGGTAAGTTTTATGTTAGCAATGACAGGAAAAATCCAGCACGCCAGATGGCCTTGTAGCACTGACTGTAAAATGGCACACCAGAGCTGTCATCAGAATTTCGGAATGAATAATTTTAATTTAGAGGGAATAAATATAGAACACTTTGTTAACTAATAAATAAATAATCTCTGATGCAATCTCACACAATTCCCCC
>WEKY01039680.1:184005-244156 GCA_013390045.1 Picathartes gymnocephalus | reverse complement strand
AAACTGAACTTAAAAGGTGCACAAAACAGTGATGTACACCAACTAGCCAAATAAAATAATAAAAAATCCAAACAACCGAACTTCTGAAACTGTCTTTGAAAGGAGGCTAAAAAGTTCCAGACCTGCGATGCACCATTTTGCTTTCTCACTGTTCAATTTTCTACCCTTCAGTTTCACCTGTGCTCACAACCACTTATTCATGTTCTGACTAAGGTATGACTTTCCAGGTTGCAGGACTGCCCATCATTTAGGGGATCATTCTGAATCTCCCTGGGATAAATGTTAATGCATAAAACAATGGGCCCTGACTGGATGTCATCTGGTGTGCTTGAGGTGCAATGGAGGATGGAGTTAGAAACTCATTTTAGTAAAAATGGAATAATCACTACCAGGTACCAAATCACAGGTTTGCATGCCCTCAACTGATGAAATATGAGAAGCTGTTTAGAGTGAAAGAGAGGTGTTGGTTAGAGCCTGATGCTAAAAACACCAAGACTGTGAGTTCAGTCCGCATGGAGGCCATTCACTTCAAGAGCTGGACTCGATGATCCCTGTAGCTCCCTTCCAACTCAGAATATTCTCGGATTCCTTCCCCAGCAACTTTAAACTAAAGACATGCTGTTGGAATATCTGCAAAATCGCAGAACCACCAACTGTATCCAGAGTACATCTTTAGAAAAATACATTAAGCGAAAAGTGTTGCTTCCTCTCCAGCCAAAGTCTCCATTAGTAGCCACATTGATTCTACTAAGATTCAGCTGTCCCTGTCCCCTCAGGCTCTGAGCCAGATGCACTTGCTCCCAAAAAAAAGGGTAATTTCAGAACTAAGACTGCACTAGAAATAGATATTTGAACATATATTTTACGTAGTACTACCACAATTTTTGACCAATTCAGACACAAAATTGGACTTGTTTGTGGCAGCTAAAAATCTCAAGTAAATAGAACTATCTCACCCATGACCCCACCATCTTCTAATACTCCATAGCAAGGGAAGCTATTCATTAATGCTCATAAGCAGTTATTGCTGTTGCTTGAAAATCATCACTGTTGTACAGCAAAGACCGAAACCTGCAAGACAATTCAGATTTAACTGCTTCTTTTTTCTTACTCCAAGATTACATCCCTACAAGAGAAATAAGGCAGTTGAAACAGCAGCTGAACACACAACTACAATCACAATGTTCAGAGACCACTTAAGACACAGTTGTGCTGGCACAGTTACTACTGAATTACAAAACACTGTTCTGAGAAAACTACTACAGTCTGCCAAGAATAACGGAGATATGCCTCCACCATGGCAGGCATTACTCACATAGCTATTAGCATAAATATTCAAAGGCCTGATGAAAATAATTGCCCTGTGTTCCATTATCAGATGGAGTAGGAAAAAATCAGAAAGCAAAGAAAAAAAACAAAAAAAACAAACAAAAAACCACAAAAAACCACAAACAAAACAAAAACAAAACAAACAAAAAACCCCAAAACAACAACAACAACAACAACAACAAACAACCACAATATACTGACAAGCAAGATTTAACCATATCACATTCCCTACTATAAAATACTGCCAACACATTTATAGAAATCAAAATTCTTGCAAAATTTCTTCCCTGTCATTAACTATCAAAAGCTGACTTTTGATTGCATGGAAAGCTTGTCTCTAACACAGGCTCAGCTATTTTGTTGACTCACGTGGAGCACTTCACACCATCAGAAATTTGCACTTGCATATTATGAGAGACATTTCCTGCATGTTGTCGTTACTGAAGCTTTTTACTTTTAAAAACACGCTAGGAGATAAAATCACCTGTCAACAACTATTAAGATAAGTTATATCTTCTTTTCTGAGACACAAAAAGAATGGAAGTTTAAAAAAAAATTACGCAAGAGTCTTCACAATCCACAGACACAATATTATGTCTTTAACATAAAACATATTCTAAAAAGGTCAATAATTTCTATTTTTTTTAAATCAGCATCACAGGAAATGCATATCTAGCTCTAATCACTTTAACATAGAAGTCTACAGACTGAGTTTTAACAGCTTCTTAATTGGTTATTTCTGGAGAGGAAACTACAACTCACTGGTCTCACCAAGAGTTACAATGTAATTGCAGATCATGGACCCCTCAGGCTTTCTTGAGGTCTATATAGTGTTTACTGACCAGAGTAATAGCAATCCTGGTAACAGAGGAAAAAGGCCTGCTTTCTATTTTAACAGAAACATCGGTATTCATTAAAGCTTAGAAGAGCACCAAACTCTTTTTAGTCATTGGGGTCAAATTTCTAAGTGGGGTGGAAAACAAGAAAAAAACCCCAAACCACCACCATCAACAAAAACCTACCTCTGACTTGTGAAGTTTTAAGAACTGGCTTATCTTGGAGCAACAAGATAAACACACAAAAATGGTTAATCCCAGCAGAATCCAACTGACTATCAGGCATGTCAGATGTTCCCCAGGAAAAAAGGTCAAGCGAACACCACCGTTCTGCCAGCATGGCTGTTGGACACTTACTTCTCCCTAATACCCAAAGAAAGATGTTTTGTGCCTGTTTATCCATAGAGAACAGGTTTAGTCTATGGTATCTGTTTAGCCATCTGGAATGTTTCACTGTTAGTCACTCTACTTAAAATGGAAATGTATTGTAATTGGCACAGTTTGTGACTCCTGACTTCCTGCACAGTAATTTTCACAGCCTTTTCCAGTCCTCATTTACCACCAAATCTAAACTGAGAACACAGCACAGATCTTAAAATTATCTAGTAGGCAAAGACTTGATACTTCTTGGAAGCACTCCTCTTCAGAAAAGGAAGTCTAAGAGGAAAGATAATGAAACTCCCCTGTTGGTGTCCTCCGTTACGCAACTGCCAATACGAGATCAGGTTCTGACACATTCAGCGGTCAACAGAACCAAATCTCACCCTGACATTTAATAAACAGAGAAGAAGAGTCCACTGACATTTTTCTAGGGCTGGCAGTGTTGGTCCTAATGTGGGCCTTGCTGTACTTGCACATCTTATTAGCTTCCAGGCCAGCAGCTAATTTCAAATGCATAGTTTGGAATGCTAACATATCCAAGTGACAAAACACACCACCAACAGGCACCTCAGGCAAGATACAGCAGCTGTCCACATGCATGTTCTTGGCCTCCTTCTCATAATAGGTCATGCAACTCAGTTCACTCCTCTCTCTCATCTGTTGGAAGCTTGTGCAACTCAGCTATCTCCATAACCCAGGGAGGAAATCTCTAACCTCTTCCTCCTCCCCTCTCTCTCTCTCAGTCCAAAGGAACAAAAGACAATGCATTTTCATTGCTAAAAATTCAATTTATGAGCCTGCATAGTTGCTGTGAATGGCAGCTCATAGTATTCTGACTGATCTGAAAATCATGATGCACAGATGTGAAAAAGCACACCCTTGTGCCCCATGCAATACCTGTGGACTTATTTGATGCTCTCCGTCGAATTTCAGTCACCATCAATCGTGACACTTGAGTAGTAAACTGCAGGAGGTCAGAAAATTTCTCTGTCATTGTACTTGGAGGAGCATTTCCAAACACCTAAACCAAGAGAAAAATGGATGCATTAAAATCATTCAGTTCACAAGGATCACTACAAACTACCATGTTCCTTTGTGAGGAAGTATTCCTATGGAGTTTACAAGTTTTTCTTCTCATGCTGTAGCATTCATCACTGCACTGGTTTGCAGAGTGCATGCTCTAAGATATGTTCAGAGTTGGAATTCAGACCTCATTCAGGAAAGGAAAATCTGATGAACGGAGGGGAAAAGAGAGTTGCAAGTTTTCTCGCAAGATGAAAACCCTGCAGAGCCCCAAAAGACTGAGATTGCACTTAACAGGGTAAAGAACAAGTACCAGATCAAATTCTCCAACAGGACTTCTGTTTTTAAGATCAACTCCTTTACTATCTACTGGACCTATTAAATAGAATGATGTGTGTAAAGTCTTTTAAAAGGACTAAGAATTAGAACTACCCTGTTACGTCCTTCCTCAATAAACTGACAATACCAGGAAGCCTCCCATGTTGCTGATATCCCAAGGACTTACTCTCCCTCTTTTGAGATCCTCCTGAACATAACAGCAGGCTTTTTTTATAAATTGTCACTTAATTCTAGTAACTTATTCTTCATGATTAAGCATTGATTTTGTTATTAAATAATGTATTAGATCACATATAATAGGGAGAAATGTGTTAACTCTGTGGCATTGCACTAAGCTGTGGAACACATTATCTCAAAATGGATTAGCTATTTCCTGCAGTAATTTACTCTTCATTCAAGACTGCATACAAAAAGGAGTCTTTGTCCACACTTCCAATGTAAAACTTGCACTAAATTGGTCACAATAAACCCACGATATTCATTATCAAATAAAACACGCAATCCAAATTATGGTATCATTACTTGTGTTAGTGATGAAGAAACAGAATAGCCTGGTAAACATCTGAACAGTCTCTGCTTGTTTAAATTTTTCTCCCTTATAGATATTTACATGACCTTCAGGAGTATCCCTGATGAGCAGAAAGTATGACAGTATTTTTCTAGCAAAACTTAAGTTCAACAGGTTATATTGGCCTCTCAGAAGGAGGATGTTTTCTACAACAGTACAATTGATTTGGACTCAACAACTGCTTCACCCCTGTCTCCTTTCTCTGGGTGACCCAGTTATCCTATTACAGCTGAGCTACTGACATACTTGGCTGAGGTCATTCTCAAGTCCAGGGACATCCAGTAAAATCCATTATTACAGCCAACAGGGATGCAAGGTAATTGTGGTGCCAACTCACCTCGGAACCCCTAAGTCACTGAAGAGGACTTAAAAGGTAGAAGAAAGAATAACCTTTGTCTGAGTTTGACTTCTTACCTTCCTTAGTATCAGTTGCTCTGGCACATCACAAAACAGCCAAAAATATTTTTCCTGTCTACTTGCATTGCAAAGTCATGATGAAATGGAGCCAGAAATACAACACTGAAATGGAACACTCAGTTTCCTCAAAATAAAAATAGTTTTCACCAAAGGCGTACTAGTGAAATTTCTCATACTGGAAATTTCAACCACCATTATCATTAAGTCAAGCAAATGGGAGACCAGACATTACAGGCAGACAACTGTTTTCTCCAGACCAAGAAAAACATCCCCCATTTGTATGACGGACTACACAACATTTCTAGTACAGACAATCCAAGTTTCCCTAAACATTTCACAAGGCCTCCTTTTGCAGTTGTCTGCATCAGCTCCCAATTAATCCAAGAGCCTCTAACTTCCACAAGGCTGTAAGAAGGAAATAGGGCCTTGAGACTTGCATGCTTACTGATGTAACATAAGCAAGATTATCTAGAGCAGAGTGCATATTAGCATCTTGTCATCACTAATTTAAAGCATCACTAGTTTAAAGCTCTTTCACCCAGACCAAGTGAAGAGGAAAAACTAGTGGCCCTGTTACCTGTCTTGAGCTTGCTCAGATTTGTCAGCAGTTCCCAGGAAATGCAGAGAACTCCAAGTTACAGTACAAGGTTAACTGAGGTCAAGTGGATTTTAATTAGCTGCCCCATAACCAAGTTGGCACTATGTAGAATAAGCATCTCCATTGGATATTTATATATCTTTTGACTAAAAGTGCTAGGAAAAACCAGGAACAGGATCTTACACATTTTACCAATAAATCATCTTTTTATAAGGAAAAGCAAGGCTCTTTCAAGATAACGCAACAATGTACCACTTACTCAAAACCAGCCTCTTCATCATTCCATCCACTTTTCTCACATACTGCACAAGCGTTACCACCACGTTGGTAGAGCAGTGCTTCCTCAAACGCCCTGAGCTCTGAAAGGAGCCTTTTGAGTACTCTTCCAGAGGGCCCATCTTTTGTTTAATTATGCAGCAATTTAGCTTTTCATTACTATGTGATTCATCATTTCATAAGCCTCCCTGAACAATGAAGAAAAAGAAATGGTCTGTAAACCCACTCACTACCAGAACTAACAAGATGGTTTTATCCACAGCAGGTTTGAGACATGCTCTGTCTATAACCCAAACTTAAGAATGCTTTAGCTCTGCTGAATTTACTGATTAATAATCCTCAAAATAAAAAAAATAAAAAGGAAATGAAGCTGCATTTCACACAAAACTTGAGACACCTCTGATGAGAGGAAAAAACTCAACTCAATGGCTAAGCAAGAAAGCCTCAAAAGAGCTCCTGGATACCCTGGTTATTTAACTGGCTGCCTGCTGCTGGCCACTTGGATGCCTCTGTGAAGCAGAGTTACCTTCTTCACTCTCGATCTCTGCACTCAGCATAAATAATGCTTCTCCCAGGACTCCTTACTGCATTTTGTGCACACACACACACTGATTCCAGCCAAACACATGCAGCTCCCACTTCCAACAGCTCACCACTCTAATATAAGAGACATTCTGGAGTACACATTAAGGGATGGCACAAAAGTTTTGATCTGAACTCATGATTTGTTTGGAGTTTCTCCTCCTAACACAGATATCCCAATCTTGTAACAGATAATGCTTTTGTGGTACACCATCATAATCCTTGCTTAAGGCAGTAACAGAAAAAGTACTCAATCACACTTAAAAATCTTCAATGGAATAAAGATAACCATGCAAATTAACTATGGATGAATTCAGAGTCTAAATTTGAATGAAGTTTGAACTGATCACTTAAAACATCTGCAGCTAAGGATTATGTTTGAGAAACAAGAAAAATTTTAGAATGGAACTTCTAATAATGTTTTCGTGTTTCCTGACAGCAAAAGTATCCCCTCTCAGAGAGAAGTTATCACAATTTTAAAGTGAACCAAAATTTACCATATCTGCCAATGAAAATCTCTTCCGAGACTCTTTAAGAAATGAGATTTTTTCTTGTACTATTTTTTATTCCAATCAATTTGTCTTGCTACAACCTGCAGAGTTACTAAGCTAGCAGGATTGTTCCAAAACAAGCTGTACCATCAAGAGCTGACACTCCAGAAGACATAGAACTAGATAAGCTGACGAAGCCAGAGCAGACTCTATATGTAAACATCAAAAGAAGAAGGTGGCATTAACCAGGAATCTAAAAAAGGAAACTGTGAAAGTAGAAATAGATGGCATCACAACTGCTCAGCCTCTTGAATACAGGAAAACAAGAATGCATTTACATGAAATGCAAGGAAAAAATTCCCCTATAACAGAGACAGGATGAGACCTGACTGATCAAGAAAAATCAGTTTTGTTTGGGTTACACTATCCCAGTTCATCGATGACTGATAATACTTATCAAGGTCTGCAAGAAAGGAAGTGAAAGAGCAGAAATAACATCTGCTTTCCTCAATATGCCAAGCTATGATAATTTTAGAGATTGAAAACTGAAGTCACAATATCTGGCAACAGCCTGTATCTGTGGCACAAAGGACAGCTCTGAGAAGCTCACAAGCTCACAGCAGGTAGAGCTTGAGGACAGTGATATTAAAACTAAACAAGGAAACTGAGGGAGGGAAAAACAGAGGAAAGAGGAAGAAAACAACCAGAAGTAGGACTGAAAAACAAAACATCTGGCAAACACATAAGAATGTGCCTTCAGTATCAAGTTCACTTCAGTAAAGAAGGGCACAAAAGAGTCTCTAGGACTCAGAGAAAAGAGACCGTAATCAAAACTGGATTACAGGTGGATTCTGTAAAGAACAGAAAAGAGACATGGAGAACCTGGGGTAAGGAAAACCTACTATAAAAAAGGGGAAAACCGCAGAAAAGAATAGCCAATATGTATTCACACAAATAGAAATCACAGAAACCATCAATCTGCTCAAGAATGTAAATGGTACCCGAGATTACTTAGACAAGAGCTGATTTTGGTAAAGTAAAAATAAAACGTGGAGCTTCTGATTTAGTTTTCAAAATGATTCAACACATGAGCTTAATGAAGGACAGTGAGAACAAGTGGTGCAAAGACACGAAGTAACTTCAACTAGGCTTCAGCACAGTTCAGATGAGGGGCTGAGAATTAGGACATAGCCAGTATGTGGCATAAAAAAGAAGCGGGGTAAGTGTATTAAGAAAAAAAACAGGAAAAGAGAAAAGACAGAAACAATGGAGAAATTAAAACTTAACTGCTCTTCTTCATCTCAGAAGTCTAATCGAAGTCTTTCCTTAGACTGCTGTAAGTGCATTGCTACACTAGTTTTACTTAAACCCAGTAGTATCACCAGCTGCAAATTTCTGTAGATAGAGTGCTAGTGCCAGTAGTTACCACAAAGGCTAAGAAAAAAATTCTTCTCCACCTAGAGATCAGAGTTAAGTGCTGAAGAAGCTCAAGTGGGGGCATTCTATTTTCCAGAAGCATCAGCCTCGTGCAACCACCAGAGGGAGATTTCTAAGCATAACTGCATCAAAATAACCTTCACGGGCTCAAGGTAAGATTAAGATTCCACTGTGCTAATTTGTAAAAACAAATCAAGAAAAGCCCATAACTAAAAGGCATATAATCCAAGCAGATAAATTAAAGAGGAGGCATATGAACTCAGCTTACTTCTCCCAAACTCACACAACAGGTTACCAGTGGAAATAAGACCTAGGGCAACAGAATGGCATTCAAGTGATCTATCCACTAAAGCACACTACCTAGTCGACTGAAAATCCTAGTAATACTATGTCTTGACTAGGATTAATTTTCCTACACAGCATTGTAGCTTAACCTCAACTGGCAGCTAAGTACCACACCTGCTCATCACTCTCAGGTGGAAAAGGGCAGAGAAACAGCAGGGTAAAGGGTAGAAAACTCATGAGTTGAGATAAAGACAGTTTAACAGGGAAAGCAAAAGCCACGCACACAGGCAAAGCAAAACAAGGAATTCACTCACTGCTTTCCATGGGCAAGCAGGTGCTCAGTCACCTGCAGGAGAGCAGGGCCCCATCACGACTAACAGTGACTTGGGAAGACAATTCACTCTGAACATCCCCCCACCTCCTTCTCCTCCTTCCCTGTTTTACACGCTGAGCCTGACAGCATATGTAGGGGATGCCCACTGGGTCAGCTGGGGTCACTGTGGCTCTCCTAGTTCCATGTACACTCCCAGCCTCTTTGCTGGTGTGGTGGGGTGAGAAGCAGAAAGGCCTTGGCTCTGTGTAAGCACTGCTCAGCAGTCACTACAACATCCCCATATTATCAGCATTATTTCCAGCACAAATCCAAAACACAGCCCACACTAGCTACTATAAAGAAAATTAACTCTATCCCAGCCAAAACCAGCACAAGCATGCAAGCAGCTCAGTGTCTAACACCTTCATAAGCCATGCTTTCAACAAAACATCCTTTTAATTTTTGGATTGTTCCAGTTCTCTGTGGTAGTATATACAAGCATAATCCATCACCCAAGAAGAACTTCAGAAGTAAGAGTTTAGATCAGCAGGGACAAAAAAAGAAAGCTAGACCTTCTGGTCTTTCAAGACCCTAAAACTACCATCAAAATGATCATTCACAATACCCTGGCAGCATAACTGCATGATACAAGACATGGGGAGGATTTACTTCCTGTTAACTGCAGTGACGGTTGCCATAGTTCTGCCTCCAAACAAAATCTCAGTGCCTGAGTACAAGGGAGTAGTGAAATACAAATGCCACTGTAAAAGTGGCTATTATACCTTCCCTACAGATTGCTTGTTCAAAATCTCCCTTGTCCATGAAGGGGGATTCAGACTCAATACATAGAAAAAGGCCTATAAGGCTGATGAGAATATAGAGAATATATCACGTGAGGAGATTAAAATTGTTCAGCTCATGTACCCTAGAGAAACCAAGTTGACAGAACACATTATGATTGTTATCTCTAAATATGTATCAGTAAAATAAATGCAAAGAAGGGAGAAGAGCTGTTTAGACTCAAGGACAGTGCTGTCACACAAAAAAAAGTGGGTATAAGCTTGGTCCCAAAGTTTAGGTTGGAAATCTAACAGATGACGGTAATAACAGCGAGCACTGCAGAAAAGCTGTCACTCTACCTGCATCTGTGGACAGCATTTGAGAAAAAGTGATCAGGAAATCTCCAGAGGTAAGTTTATCCCCTAACACAACACTGTGTGAGGAAAAGGGGAAAATTGGAAGGATACCAATGGGAGAAAATCTGTTATGCTAGAACCAAAAGGTCTTGGGAACACAAAACATGAGCAGACAATTCAAATAAAGAAAACACCTCTTGCAAATTGCCCGGCTTACCCTGTTGAAGACCGGTAACATCATGTAAAGTTTTTCTTCCTGCTCTTTCTGGGTCATGTGCCGTGGAGGATGACAGAGCTCCGTGAAGAGGCGCCGCAGATGCATCAGCCCCAGCGCGTTGTCCTGGGGGCTGCACTCCTCCTGCCGGGGCCGGCCCATGATCCTCTTCACCATATTCATCTTGGCTGACTTCTGGAAGCTCCCTTGTATCCTGTTCAGAGAGGAAAATGAACTTGCTGAGTACAAGAGATTGAGGCATTATTCCATCAAAGCCTTTAAATACATAGCACCCTCTCTCACAGTAAGTACCACACTGCAGCTAAGAGCATTAGCTAATTTTACATGCTAGGCATTGATTAGGATGTGCCTGGAGGATTTAAAGCCAACAACTTGAAAGAGAAAAACATCCAATATTCTCCAGCAGAAAGCACGGCTGGCCAGGCTTTGAACACTGCAAAATGCTTTGGTACCTTTCATTAGACGAGTTTTACGATCCTTTGGTGCACATCCCACAGCATTTACAACAGTGTTATCTACATAATGCAAAGTATTCTCAAATTAATTCTAGAATAAAAACAGTACTTTAAAATCTAATCACACAAGACCTTCCAACTCTCTCAGACATTGGCTTTATCATACAGAGACAAGCATAGATTTTTTCCTGACTTTCCTATGGCAAGGAGACAAAGCTATCCAGTGGAGCTATCATTCATCTCACACCTCAGCTACTGACTCTGCAGAATAACACCTCAGTCTTCAAAACAACATGGACCAAGTCTTCCAGCCATGAGACTGAAGTCAATCAGGCAGGACCCTGCACAGGAGGTGTGAGGGTCAGAGCTGATAAATCCCTAAAACAGATGTAGCCAATTGGACACTGCAGCAAAAGGGACTAATCTCACAACCATGTTCATGTTAGGGAAGGAGTAAGGGGAATACAAGGGAAATAGTTTCTGCTTCATATACAACGTAAGGACCACCAACAACTAAATACTCCACAGAATTGTAATGCCTACATCTCACTGCTTAAATGCAGCCAGAAAACCAAAGGTCAGTAACAGCTGTAAAAATTATTCAAGAGTAGAAAATGCCTTGCAGCAAGAAACTCAAAGAACTTAATTAATTAAATTACCAAAAGGAGAGGTTACCATGAAGGGTCAATTAATAAAAGGAGAAGTGATGATTCCACAGGTGCTGTAATTTAGAGTAGCGAAGGGAAAGTAGACATTACTGAAGAACTCCAACCCAAAAATTAAGTTGTGATGAGAGAGAGTAGCTGGATGCTAAAGCCAGGAAAATAACATCAATAACAAACTGGAGCTATGCTTGTAAAAGTGAATGCAATTAACTACTAAGAAAAATTAATAGAAAAAAAATATTCTCTCTCTAATCCAAGAAAGAGATACCTTTCTGGAACATGTTCATAAAGTATTTTACTAACACACAGGAACCATAAGGAACTAATGCTAATGAACATTTGGTACCACGCAAAAAATAATTCATGAAATGAGAAGTCATCAAAAAAGCTAAATTACAAGCCAGCAACTGTCAGTCCATGTGGGAAATGTCCATTGGTTTTTCACAACTGAAGAAAAATTAGATAGAACTGAATGCTGTCTTACAGAGCATCATTCCTAAGAAATAACACAGGTAAGACTTTGAATCAGCATTAATTACACAGCTAAAAACAAAACACAGTTTCCTCCAGACACTCAAAGGTTTTCGCAAACTCCTCCGTTTGGGAATGCTTCTCTTGCTATAACAGGTAAACTAACAGAACACCATATCTGAGCTCAAAGACCCAAACCTTCACTGCCTAAGCAGCAGAAAAAGTCTGCATCTTATTTTTTCAGAAAATCTTTTGAAAACAGTATTTTAAATTTCTTTTTATGATTCACAAAATGCTGAGAACTTTACATACCCACCTAAAAGCATACTGTCATCAAATCCATGACTGCTGTGGACTTCTGCTAGTGTGGCCAATTTTTCCTTTAAATTCTATTGCTTTATTCAGCCTAAGCACACACCTAAAACAGACATTTACACTAGTTCAGCCACACACTTGTAATTATAGATCTGACAATTTTTGTATAGTCAGGGAAGTCCAAATAAATGTTACACACTATTTTCCTAGTGTACAGGCACCACTGGATGGCATTTCGCAGCTGTGATCTATTTACCTCCACTGGGGCTAACAAGGGATGACAAATGCAGAGAACAATTAAAATACTCCTCACTTCCCCAACACAGTCAGGGTCCCTTCTGTCTATTCCCCACTACAAGAAGGTATTCAACCTCAACATAAAAGACTGGGCAGAGAGGAGAGGAGAAAGGATGTAACATACTATAAATAACATCCCAATTAATTGCTTTTTTTTTTTCCCCAGAAGTAACCAAGTTCCAGAGTAGATACAACTTCTGGAATTATTCCAGAGTTGTCTTCTTCTGTGTTCCTCTCCTATTAGAAAAAATGCTAGTGTGGGCTCCAGGCAATGTCATCTGAAATATATTGTACATGAAAGTTGAAAGAATTTCTGTGATTTATTTTTGCCTGTCCAAATCCAGTGATATTTTCTCTGATTATCACAGCACAGATTATCTATGGGAAGAGAGTTGTGGGCTCTGGAACCTCGAGCATTAGGCCCGTATCTTAAATATGTGAAAGCGAACAGTGAAAGAACAGTGTTATATTGCTACTTTGTCCTGTATAAATAATTTGACTGAGGTTTTCTTTGTTTAGAATTAGGCCTGCAAAAGAGAAAGCAGTACACCGAAACCTTTTGCTACAAACAAAAAGTATCTAGAACAAAGGGTCTTCCTCGTTTACTAAGTGAAAGCATCTCAGTCAGTTGCAACCATCACATGTGACTTGAATTCAGCATTAAGACCTGGCAGACTCCTTAATGCCAAAAATGAAAAGATTACAGTATTTTCAGTAACAGTCAGTGAAGCACCTGTTCACAACTGCTTGTTTATAGCATGTGACAATGAAGCACCATGCACAGCAATTAAGAGAAGCAAACTCAAAAGGTAGGGAACGCCTGTCTTGTAATTGATTGTGGAGCTTGAACTTGGCCTGGCTCTGCACATGCACTGCTGTAGAGTCTTAACTGCACACTCACTTCCCACAGTCCCCAAAGAGCCTCCTGCCACTCTCAGCAGAAGCTTCATGAGCAGCTGGTCAGTATTTTGTTACTTCATCCCTCTGAGCATGGTGCTACACCTTGGTTCCGACAACCTCGAAAGGCTGCTCTGCACACCCAGCAGTGCATTTCCTCAGGGATTCTTCTGTCCTACTCAGCCCTGCCAGATCAGAATGCATCACAACTAATAAACCAACTTCCTTTCACAGATCTGCCCCACAGCACAGGCATGGCAACAGCCTCAATATACACACAACGAACATACACACACACCATCCCTTATGTTAAAATTGATGATGTCAAAATAATACAGTATCAACTTGAAGATACTTCGGAGAGCAGCTAATCCTACAACCTTGTAATGCTTGAACCTTTCTGCTTGCTTGCGTTGTGTTCCTTAGAGACCAGCTGAAGTCCTTCTCCTCTCAGCTTGTGATCTCAGAGCTAAACACCCAGTACACAAAGGATGCAATTAGAGGGCAGCTTCAAAAACCTCAAGAGGAATTTTGTGGAAGTGGCAAGGACAAAAACCTGTTCTCAGCAAAGAAGGCTCTTCCATGCCTCGCATTCCGTCTTCTGGCATGCACATCCCACTGCTGCCCCACATTCCTTACTACACAGCCCTGATGAGTTTCTTCCCCCAGCAGGTCCAAGCAGGCACACTCTTCATAGGGAACCTGTGACTTGGACATTCCAGCTGTTGGCTGTTTGGCCTTTTTAAGCTGAGGAAGAAGCTAGAAATTATTCTGAAAAAGCAAACCAAGCAAGTGGAAGTTCTATAACAGCCCACCGTGACAGGCATGTGTTTATCAGGAGGGCTGAAGCAGTTCAACCCATTGTACCCATCTTCTGCTAGTAGAGCTAGAAATGTGAATTAATGGCAGTTGCAGAGCATCATGCTCTGTACAATTGCTCCTGTAACAAACATGGTTTTCTCTTAGTGGTAGAAGAATCTCCATGTGAGGAGAGACGAAGCAAGCAGTGAAAGCACAGCATAAGCATCCTCACTTGAAAAACAGCCCTTTTTTTTTTTCTCCACAGGCTGTCAGATGGCTGCACGTTGCCCCATGAGCAGAGGCGAGGCTCTGATATAAAGCCATTCAACAAAGTTCTTCGCTTTTCTGTTAAATTTATATGGGAATCCCGAAAGATGAACCCATGAGATTCTCCAGAAGTTTCCTTGGAGTTAGTGTGAGAGGTAACTTCTATCCTTCAAAATGTTTTAAAATGTTTTCTACTGTTAGTGGAAGCTGTTGAAATAACAATCATAAGTTATGTTACAGAAAATACCAACAACTTACAGAGCTCAAAGACAGACACTGCAAGAAAAACACAACACACACACACATAATCATTAACATGAATTAGGGTATGATAATGTATGCTTAATACTACTACAGCTATCAAAACATTTGTGAAGAAGAAAAAGTAGACAGATAGAAGCTGCATGAGACACACTCATTTTCACAATAGCTATTACAGGTCCAAGCTGTGCATCTAGTTCCAAAAGGATGTTATTTAAATAAGCAACTAGGTAATTATCTGCTTAGTAATTACAGTCACAAGTGTTTCTCCAGGCACTATATTGGTATCACATCAGCAGCTTAGCAGTGAAACAGGAATCAACTTCTTTCTTTGCAGATTATAATGGAACACCAATACACACCTCCACCCCAACTATCTGAGGAAAATGAAATTTAAAGTCTTCTTGCTATAATGAATCACAAAAGTCCATTAGGATCAGTAAATTCCACACCTGTTAGCTCCCTCCCCACTAGGTCTGTTACTCTTTCCTGAATTTCAGATTCCCTACCCATGTAGTTAATACTAAAATTCTGAAGATTATCACCAATATGCACTATTCAGAAGGACATTGTCTGGCCTTCAAAGGAAACAATAAAGAGCTGTTACTGGCTAGATACACATCCATTTGTGCTTAGAACTGAGCAGGAATAAAAAATTCTCTTTGTAGACAAAAACATCAGCAGGAGGGGAAGCAAGGAACACAACTACTTCCTCCATTCCCTTCCCCCTCACTAGTCCTGCCACCAAACACAAAAAAACTACTCACACACAAAGAAAATCATGCACAAACAAGCTGTGTTGCTGAAAAGGATGCCATGAGCTCTCCCTGACAGACTGAACTGGCACGCCTTTGGAGGATGTTGCCTGGTTCCTGTAAGACAGGGCCTGAAGCAAATCCCATGTTCTGCCCCAGCAATAAAAGTGTCTATTCCCATACTATGATTTCCTCTTGTTAAACATCCAGTTATCTGGCTGAAACAGGAACTATTTCATTGAGAAATCCCCCCAACAGGAAAACACCAACTCCTACTCCACCTTTTGTATTGCTAAGTATAATTAAGGAAGTTAGGGAAGGTGTGCAGGCAAGGATTTGCAAGGTCACACTTATTTCAAGGTCATGACTTTCGTGTGTATGGTTTGTTTTTTTTCTCCTTTGCACTAAAATAATTCAAAACTTATCTTGAGGAACCTTACGTTACCACCTAAATACTTAATCTTGACTTTTTTAGATGAACAGAAAAGTGCAGAGGCCAACCTAATTCTGGTCTGTTTCTACAGGCTGAAGAACTGCTTACAGAGGTGTCTCAGCTCACAGGGTAGTATCCAAACTTGAGAATTCAATGCAGCTATTTTTTGCTTTAACACCTCAAAGAAACAAACAAACAAAAAAAAGCCTTGCTACCCTGATTCAGGACATGTTTTTCCTGTTCTCTGAACTCCACACAGATGACAGTTAAAGATGCAATTCCTGTTAGTTGCAATACTAGAAATGCTATTCGTATGCTCAATCTGAACTTAATGCCTTGAAATCTCTGCAAACAAAAATTCCTAATGCTTCAACAAATATGAAGAACTTTAGTAACTGTTTATTGAGGAAGATAAAGATATAAAACATGGACTATCAGTCTTCTTCTTCCATTTCCCACAAATTATTCATGATAATGACACATAATAGCAAGTGCTGATAGAGTAGATTTCCTGTGGTTTGTACCCTCCTGAAGGTTAATGTTTTATATTCAGTGTAAAAGGACAACAATTAAATAACAGTGATACTTTTGACCCATGCTGCAGGGATGGAGGAGAGCTGTCTTGCTGAAGACTAATGAGGCACATATTCCTACTTAGTAATAACTTAAACGAAAATGACCTTTAGTTATATCAACTTTTTGCACTTCATTTTGTTCAAATAAGAAAATAAAGTACTGCTTTTGACTTCTGCAAATAGCCTATTCTTTTCCTAGCTTACCGTGTAAAGCTTGTATCCAGAAGTCATTGCATTTTCCAATGCTTTAATAACCACATTTCCCAAAATTACTTGCACTACTATAACAGAATATTTCCAGACTACAAACACTTCTTCTGCCACCTCCAAAAAATAAAGCCTGTAAACCAAAGCACTAAATCCTACCCCAGATGAAAATAGTGTGTAGTACTTCTACAAACCACAGCTCAAGCTGCATCGCTTTTCTCCATTTCCATTTCCATGCAAGAAAAGCACGGACAACTTTGATACCTCAAGTGCAGTCCCGCCATCCAGACTGCCCTTGGGACTGGAGAGCCAGCTTCAACACCGTTGTTCAGAGCAATAGCACAGAACAAGAGTTATGAAGGACTACACCTGTGCACATGGAGGCAAAGGATGGGACTGCACTCATTGCTCACACACATCCAGGGATGGTGTACAAAACTCACACCTTGATGTAACAGAAAGGAGCTACAAGTTACTTTCACAGAGAGGAGAAAGCGCACAAGGAAGCAAATGTGTGCCACCTTTTCCTACAAGGAACAAATCTGTCCACACTGCATCTAGAATGCGATTTTTTGGCTGGATGATGATAATTACACTTCCTACATCTTTATTTAGCACTCATTATCATGTGTCACCACCATGAACCCTATTCCCAGTACTGTTTTTCTTAAAGGAAGTCTTTAACAAGATTTAAGGACTTCCATTTTCTCAGCTCAGTAATGAACTGATAACCAAGCTAAAGAATTGCAAATGCTGAAAGAGCAAACAGTCAGAAAGCTCAAATACAGGCTATTTAGACTGGCCACACATTCATTTAAGGTGCCCACCTTTCTATACTTTATATCTTTTTCAACTAAAATGAAAGATGGGTTCTCATTTTGTCTTGAACTATCACACACAATCCTGAGAACCAAAAGGTAAATCTGCTGTTGTAAGCATTTTTATAGGTACATCCACCACTTGTTTAAAAGCAGCTTTTGAAAAAGGTCAGGGGAACCGAATGAGTAATTCTGATTTTTCAGAAGTCAAAAGGCACGTAATGAATATTGCATTCAACTAGGAGGAGTAGAAAACCTCATCTTTGAGGTATCTGTAACAGGTGGTTCCTCATCTCTTCACAAAACAAGACCAAGAAATACCATCCAACCAACCCTAAGGCCACCTGGAATCCATATTTGACTGCTGGGTTCTACACACCTTCATCTCTGAATTTCAGTGCAAAGTCTTAAACCACCTCATTTGCATATAAACACAGATCTGATCCCCAAAAACCAGTTAAGGTTTGCTAGCCATCAAAGAAGGTGGAAATTCCATACCTCAAACTGTTCTTGCTCCATGGTATCTGCTTAGTTTGGAGAAAAAAGCAGTATTTATACCAGAATAAGGTTTTCAATAATTTGTGCAAGGCAGAAATATATTGCCATTTCAGGGCTAAGGATCAAATAAAACTCTTCATGTGTAAAGGAAGCCCTTCTGCTTTACAAGATGAGAAATGGCCATTCCAGAAAATAAATCAATCTTTTCATGTTTCATTACCGCTAATCACGGGTTACAGTGAAGATCAAAGTCCTGGGCTCTATACAGGTATTATGTTAGAAAGGAGACACCTGCATGAGCACCTTCAGGTGGTTCATTCATAGACATCCAGGCTCCAAGAAGCCATTTGCCCATGCTTGTGCAATCATACCACTGAGGCATTTTTTCCACTCCTCCGACGTGTTCCAGTGTGGTCTCCAAGCCAGCAATCCAGTTCTGACTGCCACAAAGTCTGACCCAGTTCTGGACATACAATTCCTCCTCTACTCAAGGAATGCAAACGACATTTTTTACCAGACAAATATGCTAACTGAGGAGACAAAAATATGTGTAACACAAAAATCCTGACAGGCAGAAGAAGCAAAGTCCAACTTGGCTGGAGCAGACACAAAACACAACAAAAATAGAGACATTTCTCACCAACAAGTATTTTTGGAACACTTATTTATAGAAAAATGATGCCTGGTAAGTTAACAGGTTTTGCACTGAGGGAACAGAAATTCTGTTCTTCAGTGTAGCCAGTATGAATAGATTATAAACCCAGCAGATCACTTTTGGAACCTAAAATTGTCAGATTAGTGTTAATCTGGAACTTTGTAACTGGGCATTTGAGGTGGGAATGATCCCCATTCACACCTGCTGACAGCAGATAATCAAACTCATATTATCCTGCAAACCTCAAGACTGCCACAAACACCTGGAGCTGAAAAACACACTGAGGAAAAGTAAATACTGAAACATCATTTTGGTTTTGAACTTATGCTGGAAGAGTTGAAACATCTCAGAAACATCTGCACCTCAGCAAAATCATCTGAAATGGAGGCATCAATCAGAACATTTTATCAGAAGCTTATAAACCAACTAACTATGGAGCATCAGGAAAAATATGCAGAATACCAGGATGATAGGTAACAACTGGCTAAAAAACTCAAACCAAAACAGAACAGACTATCTGCTTCCTTAATATTCTTGGAGAGCAACTTCTAATTGAATTCTTGACATGTTCCATGGTAAAATATCTTGAGCATCTCTGAATGCTAGTTTTCTTGTTTTGTTTTTGTTTTGTTTTCAAAAGGCCGAAATAAACTGATTTGCATTAATTGGACAAACAGAATACTAGTTACAGTCCATTGGGAATAGAGCAGAACTGAAATTTTAGCTTGATGACCTGAACTGCATGGCAATGACTAAACCATGCAATTCAGGAGAGCAAATTCTGCTAAGAAAACAAAAACAGGTGAGAGGACGAGAGGGGAGGGGACACACACAGAAAAACAAACAAAAAAAATAATCTGGGATCTGAAGAGACAAGCATGTGGTTGGCCGGCATGCAGACATCAACAAATTCATAGGAATAAAACCACTGCTCCAGAGAATGGCTCTTGCATTTGCAGTAAACAAGCAAAGCAAAAAAGCCTTCTGTGAAAGTTACTGCATTCGAATGAGCCACCATTATGAATGGGAACAGTGCTTTGGTCCATTCACCTTTTCCAAGTAATGGGGACTGTGAAGGTGTGGTGGGGAAGATGGGGAAGAAAAAAACAAAAAACTGAAACAGGAGAGAGCCCGTACATCCTCAAATTAAAGGCATACAGTAAGCAATGTAGCCCCAAACAGGACATATTCAGTAAAGACAATAGTGACTCTAGGCACAGTTCTCATATTTAGCTAAAAAAGCAAACGATTTTTTTTAACAGGAGCACAGTATTACACAAAGCAGGTCCCCATTTATGGTGCTGGTGGGTAGTGGGTTTTCTTCTCAACAGCAATCTAAAGCATGAACTCCCTGCAGCCATGTAAACCAGTCATTTGTACATCCAAAAGAAAACATTTATTCTGCCTTTAGTAAATTTGCATATGAAGGAGCAGTAAGTAGAAGCCATTACCTGTAAAATTTGTCTCCATAGAGCCGCCCTTGTTTCTAACAACACAGATAAGAAAAACAACAAAATGATCCTACCAGCATGTGTTTGGCTGATGTAATAAAATTCCTCTCTGCTACCATCGAGGCAGAAATATTGCAACAAGAACAGCAGCGTATCTGCATTTAAATCAGCATTAGACCCTGAGCACAAATGCTTGTTTATTTCTGAAGCAATAGGAAGTAAATAAGGGCAAATAATCCCAATGTTTAAGCTGCATGTTCATAGTATTCCTAAGTGCAAAACAAAATAAAACAGCCCAAGACCTTATAATTAGCAATTCAGTCCAGAGATGAATGGAAAAGCAGCAGAAATACTTGCATACACATCTCTACTGCCTGAAACTAGGACGGTCCAAAGGCATCCACTGAGCTCCACTGGAATCAAGTTCTGCATACCATACAGCACAGACCCAAAGGACCACTTAGGTTGCAAAAGACCCTTAAGATCATCAAGTCCAACCTCTAAACCAGCACTTCCAAGTTCACCACTAAACCATGTTCTCAACTGCTTCATCTGCACATCTTTTAAATACCTCCAGGGATGGTGACTAGAGCAGCCTCTTCTCTGGGCAGCTCTTCCAAAGCTTGATAATTCCTGCTCTGAAGAACTTTTTCCTAATATCCAATCGAAGCCTTCCTTGGCACAACTTGAGGCCATTTGATGGCTAGGGCCACATCTGGAGTGCTGTGTTCAATTCTGGGCTCCTTAGGACAAGAAATACAAGGAGCTAATGGAAAGGGTGCAGAGGAGGGACACAAAGATGATGAGGGGTCTGGATCACCTCTCATAGGAGGAGGGATTGTGGAAGCTTGGCCTGTAGTCTGGAGAAGACTGAAGGGGATCTCATTAATGCACATAAACATCACAAAGGTGGGTGCCCAGAGAATGGTGCCAGACTCTCCAGTAGTGCTCAGTGACAGGATGAGGAGCAATGGCCATAAACTAAAACACAAGAAGTTCCACCTCAACATGGAGGAAGAATTTCTTCATACCTTCATACTGAGGGTGGCAGAGCCCTGGAACAGGCTGCCCAGGGAGGTTGTGGAGTCTCCTTCTCTGACGACATTCCAAACACACCAGGACATATTCCTGTGTCACCTGCTCCAGGTGACCCTGCTTTGGCAAGGGTGTTGGACTGGATGATCTCCAGAGGTCCCTTCCAACCCTAATGATTCTGTGATTTCCTCTCATCCTGTTACTTGGGACAAGAGACTGACACCCACCTCACCAGCACCTCCTTTCAGGTGGTTGCAGAGAGCAGTAAGGTCCTCTCCAAGCCTCTTTTTCCCCAAGCTCAACAACCCCACTTCCCTCAGCTGCTCCTCGTAAGAGGCACCACCACTGGGAAAAACAGTAAAGATTCCTATGTTTTGTGTAGCTAAGCAATTATTGTAACAATGGGAGAAAAGTACTGTCTTTTCTCCTCACCTTCACTCTCTTCTGCTTCTCCTTCTCCTTCCCCTGACCCCTCTCTGTTGGGTGGCAGAAGATCCTCTGGGGATGACAGTACAAATTGCAGATAAAAGCAATTCAACCCCTCTAAGTCTCATTTTCTTCAGTCTTCAAACACCTGAGGATTTCAGGTAGAGCTAGATTACATCTTGAGCTCCCAGCCTGGCTTTGGATACAGCTCCACCAGACTGCACATGGAAACGCTTCTCAGGAGCCTCACATAGAGCAAATACAAAATAGCCGATTGTGAATCTTTCCTTAGAGAAAACAGCTCCAGCTCCCCAGTAACACAAGAGACTGCTGCTCCCAGAACACTGGGTAGAGTATGTCCTGCAGAGAAAGCCTGGGACAGATCCAAGGCAGGACAGAGCAGTCTGGATTTAGAAGTAGCCCATCAGAGCTACAAGGTTTCTATCCCCAGCAGTGAATGTGTCAGATAAAGGATTAAATAAGAAAAAATAAGCGGAGAAAGTAAACAAAAATAAACACTTAACAATAAAAACACTCACAAAAATAAACACTTAACAATAAAAACCACAAACCTACAAAGCAGACTAAAACTGCAGACTTTTAAAGCAATATTAATTACTCAAGTGAATGCATTCTTCCAGTTCTCCAGTGAAAATTTTTTTCAATGACACACTTATTAAAATACCAAAGTGGGTGTAGATATTCTTGTATATTAAAGTTGGTGTCTCTCATAAAGGGACAAAGCTGCAACATTTTAGAAAATCCATACTTATTTTGCTTATTTTTGATTGCCAATAAAGAAGTTGGTATATTTGCTATTTACCATAACTCCTTTCAAAGCTATTTTTGTTTTTCTCTTCATTACTCATATTCTAGCCTTGCTTGGCAATAGTGCCAAAATACAAGCTGTATTTCACAGTGAATAAACGATTTCTCAACATCAGTTTGCAGTGTACTATAAGATTAAATAGGACAGCTAGAAATCCCCCCAAAAGTGAGTTTCTCTTATTGAAAGGGAAAAAATGAAGCCTATAGCACTCAAGAGACAAGAAAATACTATCTTAATACTATTTTCTCCAACTTTGCTAGATTTCTTAGAACATGTGTAGCATAACTTGATAACAAGCTTCACAGCACAACTACTGCACTCAAGGCTCATATTAGCTGTACTTCAAAAATTACCCATGTGACAAACTAAAATCAGTTATTTTCTTCCTTAGCTGGAATGATAAATGTGAACTACCTGTTTTTGACTTATTTCTCTAGCGTCAACATCTTAAACACAGAAAATTATGCACTGATACATTACTCATATTATTCAAAAATATCACTAGATTTTGACGGAATCTCTGATCAATCTCAGCTTTGGTACAGTTTCTCCTATACCAGCAAGCCTGACAACGAGAGGTACAACTTCTCACGCGCTAGTCACAGAATTAAATGTTAGTCTAGGGGTGGAAAGTATCATGCAAAGAAATAAGAGTAGCTGGGATTCACTTAAGTCTCATCCTACCTTGAACTCTTGAAGCTCAGTGCCAGCATCTTAGTTTTCAAGTTCTCCCCTAGTAAGACAGAGGAGATAGGAGACAAGCTGCCGTGCCTCCAGGGCAGTGCCAGCCCTTGGTTGGCGAACACGGCTGTGGCAGTCAGGCGGCTGTGCCGAGCTGTGCGCCGCCAGCCCCCCGCGCCGACTGTACCAGCGCCCAGGCGGGAGGGACTGTGAGCAAGGAGCAGCTGCTCCCTCCCGGCGGCCTGGGACACCAAGGGAAGGGATCCCTCCTCCCTCCCACCCTGCAATGCACAGGCCACAGTCACTGATACAGCTGCTTCACAAACAATAAATCAAAACCACACAAGCGCCAGATCAAGATGAAAAACTGTGTGCTCGAGTAAAAAGACATCTGGTCGGCAGCACAGTCGCTGCAAAGAAGAATGATGTATCATGGCGTAGAAATTAATTTGCGAGATGACATCTTCCTGCTTCTCTTATCGCACAGGAAAGTAAATATGTTTCAATTTTGGTTACAATAGAAGTAATTATTCTGAGGGGGAAAAATAAATGAAGGACATGAGACACTCCTTACGAGAATCTAGATCAGATGCAATGTGGATTTTCTTAAATAATTTTTCTGCTTTTCGGGGGTTTGTTATTTTGTTGCATTTTTTTTAAAACATTGTTTACTATTCTAGCTTGCATGCTACTTTCATGCACAGCACCATACGATCTAGAACTGCCACGTGTTTTGTTTCAATAACAACAACTATTCAGAAGTGGTAGTATTTTCCAATGAAACCCATTCTGTTATCCAAACTCGCACATTATGTCTCACCACCACACCCGCCCCTTTCGCTAGTAATAACCAAGGGTACAGAAAACAAATTAGGACTGAAGCTGCAGTTCGCTGAAAAGAATTCTCCCAGAATGATACTCAAATGACACCAGTGGACACTGCTTTCTAACTAAATTTATCCCAGAAGAGAGCCTGAACATCCACTTAGTAAAAGCACAACTACTGACACGGACTTTATTCACATTCTTTGCTTGGATTCACCTACACATACAGACAATACTCACACTAAAGAAATAAAACTTCCTTGCTAGAGGAAAAAAATCAAGAAGAAAACAAAAAACAGATAGTAATTGTCTATCAAATGCATTGTAATGTCCTTTATAGGTACAGAAATCACTGAATAGTTATTTAATGCAAGTCCTGGCTGCTGCAGTGCATCTGTGAAAGTGTATGGGCTCTCTTAGATGACCTGCACTGTGCTTGGCTGTTTCTGGATGCAAAGAACCTGGGAACAGAACTTGCTCCCCACAAGAGAGAAAACAAGACTTTTTCAGTGCTACCTCTTTTCTCTGGTTTTGTGCCCCTTTTAAGCTTTGACAGTAAGCAGTCTACAGAATGAGGATAATTACTTTGTTTATTTTTAAGACAAACACAATGCAATAAACAAAACGAAACCCAGCAATATGTTGACAAAGGCACATGAAAGAATTAGGTAAATAAATGCTCAATACTAGGATTTAATTGCAACAATAGTATCACAGCAAAGGCTTCTTCTCTTATACATCCATATATTCCTTCACAATTTTATCATACATTTCTTTCTTGAATGTGATTTTACTCCTCTGTCTTCTCCTAAGGTGACCTTTTAGCAACACCAAAAAGTAAACAGCACTTCTAATATAGTCTCACTGCAACACAGGCAGGTGGTAGCCCACTTCTGCAGTATTATTTCCTCACTTATTAAAACTGCTGCACATCAGTTTCATCTCCCAGCACTTTGAACAGTTATTCCTATGTCTGCAGGAATGTGCCTTTGAGATTTCTCCCAGGCAGCTTCTTGAAATTAAAATCAAACAAGAGAAAGCTCTAAAACTAGGTTTACTGTGCCTCCAGTTTGTTTCAATTCATGGGACTTAAAAGTCTTTCCAAGGGACTGCCTAAGGCTTGCCTTTCACAGGCTATTGCTCATCAGCTGTGGCTCTTCCAACATTCCCCCTCTCTTTGGGACAAAAAACGGGGCATGAAACTTTCACAGCATTCTTGTAATTCCAATTACATCACTGGTGCACCACTCTCTGCTGCTAAGGTGTACCTTCTTAATTTGTAGTTTTGCTAGAAAAACATTTGCTAGGATACCAAGGAAAAATATTCATACCCCAAGAAATCAGGAAAACAGCAGCAGGGATCACAGAAACAGAAAGCAGCATCCCCACAGAGATAACCTAAATAGAGTTTTTTTTTTTTGCCTCACTGTGCTTCACATCCATAAGAAACTATGGCATCACCAACAGATGGGAACATGTCAAACAGAGTTTCAGGCATTAATTTATTGCAAGCAAAAATTACTGATCCAGTGTGAAATATTGGTGTTTATCTCTAAGGGTGCCACAAAATGAATCTTTCATGGTAACCTGACAACTATGAGAAGAGCATTGCGTATACAAAAGCATGGCACACAAACACCCCTTTCTGTCACAGGGAATTTAAAACAAAGCAGTATGACAGACTTCTCCAACACCATCCCAAGACAACAATTATTTCCATATTTCATACCTTCTTCTACAAAAGCTCTTAAAAAATATGGTCACTCCTCCCTACTCATACGTCTTCTCCCTGTGGCAGAATAAAGAAACTGCTACAAATAAACACTTCCTTTCAAGTTCTAGGTTTCAGTGCTGCAGTTTTCTAAAGGATAGAAAAGCACCACAAGCTGTGCTGTGAGTGTTAGAAGAGGCCATCCAGTAAACTCAGCATAATTAGGTTATACACACTGACTGAGCTCCTGTGGTATAACAAATAAACACAGGGTGAGTCAGGTCAAGCCAACACACACTTAGCTTACCCCAGTGACAAACAGTTTCATATCAGCACACTGGGCTGCCCATTCTGTCTACTCACCTGCACAGCTCGTAAGTAAACTCTACTCCATGTACTAAAATCTAAACCACGGGTGTCATTGACAAATCCAGCCATGACAAGCTAGTATGGAAGCCGACTTCAAATGCCTTTCCAAATGAGCCTGAATCCCTATTAAGTGCTTCACTGAACCAATTTAAATAAATTTTGCTCTGGCAAGATAGTAATTTAAGAGAGATTCCATTTTAAAAAACCAAAACACTGCACATATTACACTCAAAAGAACATCCTTCAAAACCTTATACATTTCTATTTGTATCACTTCTATCCCTTGCCTCCCTTATGCACTAATCTAATTCATCTGTCAAGGAAGCAAACTAATCAGTTTGACACAATTTTCTCCCCAGCAAATTCATGTTGGTTGGCTGTCTTCCCTTATCTCATTATCTCCTATGTGCTCATAAACTGCATCACAATTTTTACTATTATCCATGTAGCTGCAGGTAAGTCAGGCCACAGCTGGAGAGAAACTCAACGTGGCCCCACGGAGAGCTCAACCAAATCAAATATAGCAGACTCAGGTCTGAAAGGAACATAACCACAACCCTAAAACCAAGCTGTTAAGCTCTGCCAGTTCTTGCATGTCCTCAGAACTGGAAGAACAGGATGCATGAAGTGCCAAGGAACTATTTCCTACATAAGTATCTGAATAGTAGATCATAATTCTAACAAGACAGTCTTCACAGATTCAAAAAACAATCTGCATTCAACAGGCTGCTTGAAACCAACTGCTTTTACGAAGTCAAAAGGGAGACCAACATGAGAGGAGATGAATCTTTCATCTTCTTATATTCTCCAGAAAGAAGAATATATATACATATATATATACATATGTATATACATATGTCTCAAAAAAAATCTAAACACAAGAGGTTAAAGGGAGCTAGGTATTTTCTATTAAAGCAAAAAAAGGCATATTTCTGTCAGTCCCCCTTATGTACAGGTTTGTGTTTTTTGTTAATGAATAAAACATTGGAAACACAAGCAGCAGCACAGAGCTAGAATGAGAGCATTGACGTTGGAGTCCAGGATTTCACACGGAAGGATATGCTTTGGGGTTTTTGTCTTTCTGTATGCTTTTGTTAAATTAGAAGTGATACCTCCCCTTGAACACTTTACAACTCTCAGTTTTACATGAAACAAGATAAAGATGGTGAGAATACATCAATGACTGAAGCTCTTGATAAGAAGTGGCAGCACTTGCAGTTGTTGAGCTCTCCATGCCTCGAAGAGCAATGCCAACTAACACTTCCTTGTCTTTTCCCACTGGGTCACCTCTTCCGTTTCCGTGTCTGTGACATGCTGCAGCCTTTTCTCCACTGTTTTGTTTTTCTTTTTGCTCCAAAAGTGTCTATATGTTAAAGGGCATCCTAGCAAAGCTTGGACTTTACTCTTCAGTAGCCACACCACACACATCCACGCTTGTACAGTAAGCTAACAAAGATTAGAATCCTTTACATGAAACTAAACAGATTTAATAGATTTTAACTCAACTGCTCGTACGGAAATTCACCTCTTTGCTTTAGGAGCACTTCAACAGGCCTACCTTTTCCCTTCCCCCTCTCACTACTCCATCAAATTTTACTTCACTTTACATTCATTTTTCTTCAGCAAAACCAAGCCTTACTGAACTTACTAGTTATACATGAGAGATTTGAAGAACTCAAAGAAGAATCAGGCACTACAGTCTCATGTTTTATGATCATTCTTACCCTTTTTTTCTAACCTATTGATTACAACCTCCAAGTTTAATGCAGCTTGTCTCTGAGCATGCATCACACCCACACAACTTTCTGTGACCACCCAGCAATGTATTTCCACAGCATCCACACAGATAAACAGAATCCTAAATTTTGTTTGGGTAGAGCAATTTTAAGCTGACTGTGTTCTGACAGTGCCTGAATTAACTCCCTTTCTGTGACAGGCAAATGAACTGCTTCACACAGAATTTATTGAAGAGTGTGCCAATTACAAATCAAAAGGCAATTTCCACAAAAGCTCTTCAGCATTCACGTCACTAACCTCTACAGCATTCCTGGGATCAGGGCAAACAGCTTCAAGAGAACAGGGCCCATTCCTTTCCGAGGTTTCTCTTCAACACCAAAGCTGCTCTCTCACTAGGTAGAAGAGAAAAAGGTTAGAATATAAATGTGACAATAAAGTCACAGAGCTCTGCTGTTCTGAAATGAAAAAGGAGCCATTCCTATGACAACTGGACTTGCACAAACTAAGAAATCTTTTAAATAGCTCTGGGAAAAGGAACTGTAGCAAACTAGAAACTGACACACAGCAGTATTTCTCTGTTTAAATGATACTCACTGAGAGCACATGAACTGCTAAAAGAGTTAATACAAAGTGCAAGCCCAGTAATTAATGCACTGACAGCCCGTGATCAGCAAGAGCATTCCTCTGAGGAACCAAGTGATTTCTCATCATTACAGCAGGGGAATAAGAACTAAGCTACATTGACACTAACCCAGCTGAGCAACTGTGAAGCTACTGAATGTACAGTTTTCCCTGGCCTCTCCTCTAGTTTGTCTGCCTCTTATTTTCAGAAATATAAAATATTCATGTTAGAATTTGCAAGCGGAGACACACAAGTCAAAAAGGGGCACCAAGTCTGAGGTCACTTCAGCACGACTTCATGAATCCATCCCAACAAGGGTCTCCAGCTAACCCAAGGCAGGTAGTAGAGGCAGTAAACCCAGTAAACCCAGCAGTGGCCACTGTAGGACCTGGCAAATAACTAGGTGAAATGCTGCACCTTGGTTAATTGGCCATGAGATTGTGGACCTCTGATTCCCAGTCAGCCCCATTTGGCACTATTAGTACAGGTGTTCCTACACTTTCGAGCACTACACAGTACAGGCAACTGGAAAACTTTATCATACAATTTATATCATTTATTGTTTTATTATTTTGTTCATTAAAAGGACCAGAAAATATTTTGGTGGAGGGAAATTGACTTGGGTAAAAAAAGCAGTACAGCATCAGGTACCTTTGAAAGGCTTTGTAAGAGAGGGGCACTAAAGTGAAAATCTTGCTCACAGATGTGTTGCAGAGCTTAAAACAATAAAAATTCTGTTACAGTGTTGTTCTATGTTCTAAAATCTTAAGTAACCTGCTGGCAAGTGCAAGCGTTCAGCATTAACAACTAAAGGAGAATTTCTCTCCTAACTCCATCGTCCACGACCATGAAACCTTCTCCCTCCAGTTTCATCTGTTCACAGGGAAAAATAAGGAGCCACCAGCCAGAACCAACCATCATGTGCACAGCACGTAAAACCATAGAAACGGGACCATGAAACTCAGAAATACAAGAAGTAGGGGGAGCACTTTGATTTTATCTCTAGGGAAGCAAGCAAATATTTAAACTAAGACGATAAACAAATAGTCCTTTTGGCATAGGAACAGTTACTGGACAAACCTTAAAACAAATACAGAACTGCAGTTTCAGCTATCTTCAACTGCATTTCACTCTATTAAGAACTTTATTATATAACCAACCGCCTCTCAGGTTCAAAATGATAGATTTTTATTTTTAAATACAGACAATAGAGGTCTCAGGCTCCAAATCAGATCAGACTGTGATTGCACTAAACTTAATTAACACTTACTATATTTGCAAAGCTCAGATGACCAGCTACACTACAAGTACTCAAAACCCACAAGCTTCCTTCAGCAGAAATGAAAGGGTAGTATCAGCATCTTCTCCAGCTAAAACTATAAAAAAGGCCATGAGGAAGTACAACCCTGAAGACAGCTTGCAACCCTCTTTCATACATGTGTATTTACTTGGTCCTGAACCAAAAGTTTATCTACAGTTTATCTATATTCCCAAAGTACATTTGGAATGCCTTGTCTCTAAGTCCTGATTCCCTCACATTTATCCTACTTCCATATTTTGTCAGGGTCACAATAGCTTGAGAAAGACTTTATCAAACGTATCTGCACAAAGTGAATTGTTTTCTGCTTGCAGTCTCAAAACCAATAAACAGAGGGGAGCAGGAGGTCCTGTTTAAACATAGTTAACAAGAACTAAATGCCTTCCATGGTACCAAAAAAATAAAGCACTCCTACTTTACTTCCACCAACTAATCTTCAGTATTGCCCAAGCTTTAATTCTCCCTGTGGTCATCAGTTAGCAAAAGTGACTGCAAAACCAACAGCAGACACCATCTGTACTGCCACAATGAGAAAAAGGAAGATGTTTTCAACCTACACTATCCCAAAACATCAACCTCTCCAAAGAAATGTAACTAAACTAAGTAACAAAATAGGTTAGTTTTGAACCCATCAGCCACAAAGAGCAAACCTCTGGAAGCACCGAAACAGCTCAAACTACTCCAGTCTCCTCACATCCCCCAGCCGAGTGAAGGCACAGAAGCCCTTAAGAAGAAATGGCAGCTACTCTGACAAAAACCCTGCTGCAAGTTCTGAGAACGGAGAACCAGTTCTGGTCAGTGCCAAGGGGGCAGCATAGCTTAGTCACCTTCCCGCCTTATTGAGTCTCCAGTATAAAGGAGAAGTGTCTCTGGGAAGTATACTGACTGGCATGTTAAACACTGAAAACAAAACATTTCCTGGAGGGAAGGATCTATGTTTTTCAAACAAGATTCATATTTAGCTTTCCTAGATGATTTCTTAGGGCATTCACCCTCTCTCCATCTGAACTAGCTTCCTGACTTTCCACAGGGACAATGGATATCCTAGTGCAGTATGGTACTCCATGGCTGTGCTGCCTACAGGCTTCCTCGCCCAGCTCTGTCCACTGAAAGGGTGCAGAAAGGAATGTAAGTTCACCCTGAACCTCTCCAGACAGGCAGCACCTTGCTCTCTGGCTAATGGCTTTCCCATTTGCAGATCACACACTATCCGGAGGCTGTTCAAACCCACAATGGAAAAGCAGCACAGCAAAGAACCAAACTGCCCATTCCGTATCCGGTGTCTGCTCCTGACCACTTCAAAAGCGTCTCAAGTGGCAATTACCTCATGAAAAAGTACACCGTAAGTAACAAACACAACAGGGAGTTACAGTGGTTCCACTTGCAGCGCAAAACAAACAGGGTGGTGATTTCTCCTCCCCAGAGCGCTGCACACACAGTCGGCGCCTGATTCAGCCGACGCCGGCGCAGCCGAGCTCTGTGTCACCTCGTTTTCATGACCCACCACTGAACCCTGGCAGCAGCCACCTCTATTATTTTCCAGAATCCAAGTGTCATTCAGAAAACAAGTCTCAGCCACCAAAAACACCCTCACCCACGGCTTACATAAAGCTCCCTGCTGCACTGAAGGGCTTTCCTTTGGTTCAAAGAGTTGAAACGTGTCATTTGCAACTATTTTTTCAAAGTGTAATATGCAGGTGGCCAGCTTGCGCATGACCAGTAAAAACCTAAGTGGCATTTCACAGAAGTTGCCATCAATTTTAACAGACATCTTTTTCATCATCCCAATCTACAGGCTTTTCTTGAAGAGTTTATTCAGGTAATCTGCATAATAAATTAAGATAATTAAAAATATTTTTTCCATCATATGAATAAAAGCTTTTTGGCTTTTTTAAATGTAAAGTCCATTGGGTCAACACGTATTTTATAACAAATGCATTCTGGCATTACAATTTTTTTTTTTTTGTATAAACATGTTTTTATTTCAGTGTCAACTGAACTTGAACTATTTTTTATCCAAACATACTTCTTCAGAACTGATGCTAAAAAGTTTAAATCAAGTTCTAATAATATCTATTTATGACTTTAATAACTTCTCTCATCTGCCATTACTCCTTTGTCCTTGTCATTTAAATAATTTCCTCGCTGTAACAAACATTTCCAGGCCTGCATTCCTTTAGGTATTCAACCAGGTCTTTTAGGTCTCTCTTTATTTTGCCTCAATATCACAGTACTCACTGTTTCTAAAGCTTAACAAATCAAATAGAATTTGATTGCTACCCTCACCAGACATCATACAAAAAGTGCTGAAAAACCTCAGCAATCACAAACCACTTGGTTCCTGCAAAGAAGAAAACTGATCAAGTAATACCATAAAATTTGCTTTTATGTACATCTTATTTCTGAAAAAGAAACACAAACATTATGCAGACTTCCATCTTAGCTGCTTTCCCTTTACTTATTTTCCAAGTATCCTTCTGTGGATAAACTATGTTTATCAACTTTATGCATACCATACTGGTGCCATCAGAATATTAAAAATCAAAGCCCTACAAGAGCGTAAGATTTCTTCTGTGCATACACACACCACAAGTATTCAACAGAAACCTATGCAGACCCAACCAGCCATTTTCCTCCATGCTTCCATGTTTTGCAAAGTTACAAAACTCTCATGTTACATCAAAGAGAAGTCAAGGAAGACATTACATATAAACTGTTGTTGACAGGAATTACAGTAGCTGAGTGCTAGCACTTACTCCACATCCGACAGATATAAAATCCTGCCCCGATGGAAAGAAATCAAAGAGATCATAAACATCAGGTGATGCAAGTACATTTTCTGCCTTTTCTAACAGATGTGTGCTTAGCATGCATCCTCCACCACACCGGTTCACTTTCAGACACACTGCAAGGGATGTGATATCAAAGCCTGTCTTTAGCCAGATGAGGTCAGAGGTCAGGACCACAGACCAGCAAGAGCCTGGATCTGAATTCACACTGTCTACTATGATGAGAAATAACTTTGGCAACAACATATTTCTGCTGTACATAAAAACTGAGAGAAGAAATACAAATGTGGGCAGTATGTTGTCTAAGTACTTCCAGCTGTTTGAACAGTAGGATCAGGATGAAAGAGCCAGATGTTTCCCTCTGACAAAGACAAGACCTTAAAAGCCAACATAAGGGTCAATCTCATTTGTAAAAAACAAACAAACAAAAACCTCAAACAGGTAAAAACCTTCAGTTTCTGGCTCCCTCCAAAACACTCTTTTCATTACTGTTTCTTATTCACTACTTCTGCTAAAACAAACTCTACTTTTGTAAAACTGCATGCAGGTAGAAGTAAAGAAAGGTACCACGTGTTTCCAGTAAAGTTCACTACTGCAACACCTGGGTACTTTCTTCTCCTCGCTAGTATTCCTGGATTCCTTTGCTTTTTTTTTTTAATAAATCTAACTCTCAGCATTCTTGTCATACTTCCCAATGAATGCATACCTCCTAGTGAAGACTCCATTAACCTCCTCCTGCTCAAGAAGGATGAAGGGAATGCATTAGGGCATGCACTTCACCTTCTCAGAGATCAACCCGAGAGGTTCACAGTGGAAAACAGCAAAAATGACACACCCAAGACTATAGACACTTGTCACCACAGACTGCTTAAAAATTTTCACCGGCTATTATTCCACCCATCTTCAACTTAGAACATGGTCACCCATAACTCAGTGTTGTTGCTATCCCCAAGACCCAGTGTAACAGCATGGAAACACCAGAAAGGTGATACCAGTGGTGAGCACAGAGGAAACACCACCACAGCTTAAATACAACTTTCTGGAGGTGGAGGGGGAATATATAATCCCAACAACTAATCATATTTAGACAGATAAAAATTAATTGGGGGCAAAAAAAATTTAAATAGCATGTTGTTGCATGGAGTGGGGTAAGTTCCATGCCAACCCTCAAAACACCTTCACACTCAAGAGTAAAGGGAAGTACTCCCACAAAAGGGGTCTTAATGACAGACTATTACAGCCACCCTACTATATACAACTCTTAAATGTTGCTCCTCTTCACTGAAGTCATCCAAGAGCTAAACACAAACCCTTGATAGATCTCTTGGGCACCATGCACACTCCTATGTCTTTCAAATAGATCCTCCTTACCCTAAAAAACTCTAGTCTTGCCTTTGAGCCAGGTTCTTCTCACTACAGCAAAGCCTGAGAAGACATAGATGCAAATGGCAACCAGATACAATAAAATAAAATACAAAAAGACATCACCCTAGATAAACTACTTGAGCTGCAGCTACATTGATATTTCCTCCAGGAGCATCCTCTACACAGAGAGGCAGAATGCAAAACAAGAACTTCAATAATCTGGCACTGGGTACAGTTTAAAAGCAAGGAAAGTTTAACACCAACAACTTCAACTTTTTTGAAGCAAGACAATGAAAGTCAAGGAAATAAATCCAGTCTCATATATTGCAGGCAAGCTCTGTTGGACAGCCCAAACCTTGCTTCAGTGTTACTGCAGTCATTTGGAAGGCAGGAAGACTGACTGCAACACCTGATTTCTATGCCACCGGAAAGGAGAAATGCTCCATAAACTGCATTTATGTTAAGTCAAAGCCAAAATTCGTCTGAAAAAGGAACAAGAAAATTGTCATACACGCTTCATGTTACTTCACCTTTTAATGACTCCCAAATTAAATTTGCAAGCTTTGATACTATCTACTATTATAAGCTGATGCTCCAAATGGAAATAAATGCTAATTCCCTCTCCAAATGAACCATCAAAACCATGTACATTTAAATAGATTAGTAAAATTTATTTCAAGTTGTCTTCAGAATGCTCTCACCTACTGTACTCAATCCTCAACTTACAAAAATCTTTGCCAAGGATGCATTAATTCAGTCACCCACAGTCTTCTGCTCTTGACAGCAAAGTGCTTCATGTAGAAATAAATCACAATGTGTCAGTGCTAAACTCCAGATGCTCCCTACACAGACATGCCGACCTGACTTGCACGTCATCTGTGACATAAAATTTCATTAATTATATTCCTTGATAAGAAGCATTGTCTTTTTCACACAAAGATTTTCAAATTAAGCAACTGGGCCTTAACGTTATAGCACTATGATCTCTGTCACTGAGATACTGGATGTTTTTTGCATGTGAGTACAGAATGATATAGGATGGAAGACTTCTGTGAAGTTCAGTGTGGCCCAACCTTTGCTCAGCACAGGGGCAGCTTAGATCAGTTGCTCAGGTGAGCTCTGAGCATCTCCGAGGGTGGAAATCCCATTGTCCTTTTGAGAAAACAACTGCACTGTTTACCTTCATGGTAGGAACTTGTAACTGGCCCTACTTGTGACTGGCCTCATGCTGCTTGTGTCCAGTGCCTCTCATCTTACTCCTGTGCATCTCCAAGAAGATTGTCAAAATTTCTACAGTGGCCATCTCTTCTGAAATACAGATTAGTGACCATAGAGATACTTTATAAGTTGATCAGATGTCCAAGGACAGGGCCCTTAATCAGATCAGTCAGGTACACACTGAAATACTGAGAGTATTTTTTATACAAGCTATTATTTTATTTATGAACAAATAAAATAAACCTACATGAATACACATAACATTTTGCTTTATCAAATGGGAAACAAAGACCAGAATAATAGAGAGGGGTTCTCTGTTTATTTCAAGAAGCTAATGCCTGGCTCACTCTTTAGCTTTCCACAGGATGAATAAAACCCTCTGGATACAAATCCTGATTATCTAAATCACTGGTATCTAAAATTCTGAAATCCAAAAGTCAAATACCTGCTTGGAAGACAGATGCTCTGGCATTCCTACATACAGATCAGCTACAGGTATTTGGAAGCTTGCAACACAATTTTAAATACTATGTTCAATCCCCTCACTGATGGGTGTATGGTTATTTATTTCTTTTACAAAGAGAAGTGTATAAGTTGTTGCAAACAGTACACTCAAAAGTACATAAAGATTTTTCCCTCTCAATTAGTGTCTACATGCTAGCTTGCTCAATATGGCTACACTCACTGATGTTATATTGCATAATGTAATCAATATATCACTATGTTATCCCTGCCATTAATTCCAAGCTCATATGCATTTTTATTTACTTTAATTAATCACAAAGTTACAATTACCTAACAAGGACTGAAGGCTGACCTATATTAAAAGGTGCCACAGGCTACTGGCAAACCAAAAACAAAGCCAGGCTTTTCACAGTGCTGCATGGTGGGAGGACAAGGGACAACAGACATAAATTAATACAAGAGAGGTTCAGACTGCACACAAGAGAAGTTTTATTCCCCCACAGAGGACAGAGAGGCACCAGGATGGGGCCCAGAGAGGCTGTGCTGTCTCCAGACTTGGAGGTTTTCAAGACATGAGAGGATCAAGCCCACTACAACTTGGTTCCATGTCAGACCTAGTCCAGCTGTGAGCAGGAGGTTGGAGTACAGCCCTGCCAAGCTTTCTCCCAACCTGAGCAACCTTGAGAGGTTCCCTTCCCCACTGTCACATACAGAGCAAGTCTTAACCCCAGTGTCCTATTCTAACATCTAAAGTGCAAAGTCAGCTGACCTGCTGCCCTGCTTTCCCAAACCTCCCAAGTGCATGGATTCTTTTCACTCTGCAGACTTCAGCTTCCTGCCCATCCTGGCACTTTACAACAGGGAAGGTAACCTTACAGCAGTGGACATAATTTTCTCTCCAGGCATCTACTTGGGGGCCAGAAAACCAGTCATTAAGTCTGCAGTATATGAAAAACTGAAGGAAAAGAACAGAAAGCAGACAGACTATAAAACATGCTGGACAGAGGACAGTCCCACCCCAAGCATACAGACCTCCTGACTAGCAGTCTTTTGTATTTGTCTCACGTCCAGCCCTACAAGTTCCAAGCAGGTTCCTCCAGAGCTCTCCCAGTCACCCAGTCCAGCACACGAGTCCTGTGACAAGTTTTTCTCCAGCACCTGCAGTGTAGGGGAAACATTTTGGGCTGTGCTAAAAAACCCTTCTTTAACAAGGATCAGAGAGAATCTTGGCATGGCAACATTTTGGTGGTCCTACCTGGATTCAAGACTAGGGTACTACCCAAAAGCAGCTGTCCTGGTGAGCTGCCTTTGACAGCAACACAACCACTTGCGTGGTGCTGTACTTCAGGTAACATTTTCATAAAGGCAAGAGCTGTCTTGCATCAAGTTAATTCCTGCATCTGTGAATCTCTGCTTTTGTCCATCTGCGACATGGAGAAATTGCCCCAGAGCTAAAGGAGCTGTAGCTGTGCTTCCTGGAGAGCAGCTTTAGCCTACATGCACCCCCTCAAGTCTCCTCACCCTCAAACACAGCACTGAGCCACTCACAGCATGCACAGCTCTGGGCCACTTGCTCAGAGTGTGTTGAGAGAAAGGAAAATTAGGGCAGCTGGCACAGAGGAAGCTGACTTCCAGGTAACTGGCCAGCCAGGCTGCACACATCCCAGCAGTGCTCCTGCCCTGAGCTCAGCACAGAGTTCCCGGGCTGTGTGCTGCACAGCTGGTGTCCAGGTATATCCAGGGATCAGAAGAAACGGATTTGCAGCAGAGCTTCCATTTCTGGGTTTCCAGGTAGCTATTTCTGTTCTACAAGAACTCTTTCCTGATCAGTGACCTTCGACTCCAAGCCTTGAAGGGCATGTGCTTCAATAAATTGTATCCTTTACTGTTCTGAGAAGGTCTGTGGGTCATGTCTCATTTTGACAGAGTATTTTGCCAGCTCACATAGAGTTAAGGTGGTAAGTAGCCTGTCCACCAAAAGAACAGAGATCATTATGTATTTAAATGTTTATGAATAGCGTAAAGATTCTGTTCAACATTGCAAATGAACAAGTCAAAGTTCATGATAAACACGAATCCTAATAATATTTATTTGTTCTATGACACACTACTCCATGAATTTTAAGCTCCCAGATTCCGTTTCCAGGGCCCATGTACAGCTATAAAGTTTTGTAGTCATTGTGGTGCAATTTGCCAGCCTTCACCTCTCAGGAGAATGCTGCAGAACTCTGATTCTCATCTCACAGAAGTGTCTTTTTACTCAGCTCCTTGAGTAAAAGTAATATAAACAGCTTTTTGTACTCTGCAAATTTGCAAGGCAGGTATATATTTGGACAGCTCTCTCCACGTGCAATTTCTAACTTAAATGCAGTAACAAGGTATATTAGAAAAGGAACACTAGGACAACAATTTCTTCAAATGCTGATTTTACTGCACAGTTTACCAGCATCTGATAATAAATGAGATGATGCCTTATTTTAGTAACTGCATGGAAACAAAGAAATCTACTGAACTACGGCCACCATCCTGAGAGAAGACAGATATTCTGAATATCATTCAAGATCATTTATGGTGTTCCTGGGAGAGCTTGTTCTGCAGACTGTCCGCAAAGTCCTCACATTTTTGAATTCTGCCTTCTTGGCAGCTGCCAGGGATCTCATTTTGAAGCAAACTCTTCCGGTCTTGCCCAGCTAATACAAGTGTTAGAAATAAAATGTTTAAAAACCCCAACAAACATCAGCAGACTAAAATGATACTGAATATCCCAGTAACTGCTCCAATCTGCAATGTGAAATCAGAGTGTCCAAAGTAAAAGGCCACCTTTTCATTCGAGTGACCCTCAAATTGAACAGACACCTTCCCATAAATGGGGGTCAGACCTCACCGTGCAGCTCATCACTGGCACTTAATAAACTAAGCTAATTGATTTTTCTTTTTCCTTGAACCAAAGAGAAACTAAGGTACTGCAGAACAAGTCCAAAAAGAAAAAAGAAGTCTCTACATGGAGTCACTCTTAAAATAATTTGCAAAAATTATGACCATGTATTTCTATCTCTTCTTTCCGAAAGCAGCACTCACTACTTGAAACATGCCAGTCTGTTTCTCAAAAGTGTCTCCCTTGACTAGCCCTTCATTCCTCAACTCATTCATTCCTTTTTCCTTTTTTTCTGAGATGTTCTATCTGAGGGAGATCACAGGCTAATAAAGATCTCATAATACCCACTCCTGATCATTATTAACTTAAATCAGATTTGGATGAGTAATATCCGTTTTTATCCTCCAAGTAACAGTACAATTTGATGTATTGCCTAGTAATCCTAAGAAGGTGAAAGTGTAAGAATGCAGAAAACAGATTTAGTTTTTCATGTCTTCTTTCTGTCCAAGCAGGTGTTCCACATAAAAAGCTTCCTGCCAAGACTTCAGACGTGATGTCTTTACATAAAAAGCCATAGGTGAATGTTCACAGAAAAATCTGTAAAAACACATGGATGTAAATTTCAGATCCAGACCATTTTCAATGGCTAAATTTTAATACAGGGAGGAAAAAAAAAGTTTAAAACACTGAATGACTTAAGGAAGTGTCACTTGCCAATATGAAATTGCAATGTCTCTTCAGTCATCCAGTAACCTCAATATTTGCGTGATCTGCATGACCAATTATGAAGAAACCTCTTAAGAGAAAAGATCAACAGATCAGAAATTTAACTTTCACGGTTATCTAGCTCTCCCTCTTAAACAAGCACAGAATCATATCTTCATTGGCAAATATTTCTAACAGATTTGTACTTACTGAGTTTGTGCATGCATGAAGTTTGTGTTTTCATCTGGATTTTTGTCTGACTCTTTTGTGGGGGCAAGAGGTTTGGTTTAATTTTGGGATTTTTGCTGAGGAAGGGAAAGGGAACAACATTTAGAAAGAGGAATCTAACAGCTATATGATGATACATCTTGATCCTTCCTTGCTCTTAACACATTCTTACTCAACTTGCTGCAAATGTAACTTGAAGAACTTAATGTTCCTCTGCCTGTGAGCTACCAACAATATCATTCTTTTACAATTTTTTCCTCTACTACCTGCCTGGAGTATTTTTCAAATGAGGAAATCCTACTACTAAATGCAATCTAAGTTGTTCATAATTATTTTTCCTATTGAAAAGTTAAAACTATTTGAAAAGTCTGCACTAGAATTATTAAAGTAAACCAGAAAAGCTTGAATCTGGCTAAAATTAGGTGTGCCATAACAAAGTGTACAGAAAAACATGTCCATAATGGAGAAAAAAAGAAACAAACCACCAAGCCAATAATAAAGTTTCATTACCATTCTGCTACATGAGAAATAAGCGAAGTTAAAAAAAGCTAAAAACTGGTGAGGTATGAAAACTACCTATTAACACTATTTAAACTATTATTTATTTGTGTTTGCATATATTTTTCCGGGGAAAAGAAGCATCCTTACAGTTACTCTGAAAAATATAATTAATGACACCAGGTAACTATAATTGATGACTGATGATTCCTACCCATTCTGTAAAGAAATGTCACATTTGGCTTGCTGCCCATGTCATTGAAAAACAAACCAAAGTTCACCCTGTTATTTTGAAGGAGTTGAGCTTTTCATGACATAATCAGAAATATTTAGGTTTGCTCCCACAAAATAAGGACACTGCAGGGCATCAAAATAAACATATTTAAATACTGAGATTTGATGAAACAGCTTAAGACACCACAGAACCAGGAACACCATATATATTTCTCTTGTATAAGACAAGTCATGAAGCTTATTGAGGTCATCACCCTCCTAGTTTATAAGGGCTTCACTTCTTCTTTAGAAAAAAAAAGCTTAACCAAGATAAGATCCTAGATTTTCACGCTTTTCAATGTCCAAGCAAGACCAATTTTCATATTGCAACCAAAGTCTGTCAGAAGATGCCAAGTTGAAGTTTGTTATTGCCTGAATTGGTCTCTCTAAAGAAACTTTTTGCTGTACTTGCAGTGAAAAGTTACCACCTCAGTTCTCGTCTCGATCCAGATTTAGAGTGGAAACAGTCTTCAAACAGTGTGATCAAGTACCACTCTTGATCAAAATTCTTCTCATGTGTCTCCTTACTAGATAACACAATTGAGATTTACCTCTTTAAGAGTAAACGTACAATGGACGGATTAGTCTGAAATCTTTTTTAAGAGAATTAACATTTCATTAATATGTCCTTAGTAGATAATTAGAAAATCCAAACAGAGCTTAATAGGAAAGACAGTACAGACTGAAAAAGAAGTTCTTCAAGAATATTACTGAACCTGAGCTGCTGTTCATTTCCAGTGTACTCCTAACACCATTGTAAATTGGTACCAACCCTCACCTGCAATTCAATAGAAGTATGTGTAGAATTATCATTTCTTATTGCCTTCAACAGAATAGAAACTCTCCAGTAACCAAACTCAACACTGCACTAAGGGGAGATTTAGTCAATGGCAACATGGAAAAGAAACCACCAGACTTAAAAACAAAAACAAACAAGCAAAAAATCTTTTCTCCAAAGTACCAAAGAAACATCTTCCTCCTAAATTGTTCAATTCCTAAGATTTCTAACTCAACTGCTGACTATTTTTGAAAACAATAGTACAAAAAATAAAGTCTTTTAAGTTACCAGTCTACATCAGACCTTGTCACCCAGTCACACACTAATTTATGCACATATTTATTGAAACAGCTAAACAATGGTTAAATGTTTCTCAAGGATCATATCACTTAAACCCTTGATGAATCAATTGGAAAAACTACATATAAAAAGCAGAGAAATGGAGGCAAACAATAAATACTGCAGGAAAACACTGCTATTAGGACCACAGACTATTTCACTAAGGTGTGAAAAGCAATTTCAAAATTCCCAATCAAGTTTTCTACCTTACAAAAGCACAGTTTTTGTGAACTCTGCATTAGACAGGGCATTCCCACCACCGTACTGACAAAGAATTAGCCAGGATATCAAACTTTTTTTTGTTTGTTTTATGTATTTTTCCAGAAAAATCTTCACAACCCTTCCCTTCTTATCATTACTGAGTTTCCTCAGTGCCAGGTGCTCTGATAAAGTGCAAGATTATGGTATTCACATTGCCAGAACTGCAAGAGTGAGGTAAGAATTCTAGCAGAATCTTCACTAACAATGGAAATATCAAGTAAGTCTGTAATAAATGGGGCTACAGTATACAGTCTCTTCTAAGCCAGAACTCAATGTCTCTATCATGAGAAATTGGAGGGGAGAGGTATGAGTAGACAAGACTGAACTATAAATGCATCCATCCAGTTGCAAAAGAGAGTATCTTCTGTGTGCCTCGTCTGTCAAAAGCAGACAGGGGCATACTGCCACCAAAGGAGAAGAAATTCCAACAAAATAGCCCAGAAGAAAGGACCCCAGTTTCCTACAAATGACGGCACCTTGCCACCTCTCCAAATACCCAATCTACAGTACAGACACCGTGAGCAACAAAATACAACCTCTGCGCTCCCTATAACTTCTTTAGCATAAGACAAACTAAATAAAGACCTTAAACCTTTAACCCCAATTTATTTCCTGATATAGGACACTAAGCACTAGAGCCTATTTATGACTGATGCAGAGCACACCTGACACAGCAACAAGCAGTGCAGCAGTGTGGTATCACAGATCAACTATTATTCCTCCTTTGCTGGGACTTGTAGATGGTATACTCAGTTCATCTGTAAGCAGGGAACAATCACTGTAGACTACAAGTCTACCATCTCTTCTCCCATCCCTAAATGTTTTATCAAGGATCAAAACAGCCTGCCTTGGTCACTTACGCTCACAGGAAGCCACGTAACATGAAATGGAAATGACATGACATTAAACTGGGAACTGAAAATGAAGTGTGAACAGGGCAAGCATTTTAACAATATATTAACTGTCTTTATTATACTGCAGTGAGATCACTTGGCTGTAAAAGCATGAGATTTACAACTACCTCAACTTATACACCAGAGTAGTATATTTTATTTGGTAATCCCAGGGCAGGGCCAGAGGGGAGAATTAAAATTTCTCTCAGGCCCACCCTCTGAAGGAAGGATAAAAAAACAACAAACTAAACAAACACCAGTTATTTACATGTTTCTAAAATCATGAGAACACGAACTTGTAACTTTTGACCTTAACTCCAACAAAGGCCATCTGCAATATTTCATTTAGATACAAGCAAATGCCTTTTCTTATATGCCCATTAAGTATCAAGCTATTTTATTTCCCTATACATTTCATACTTCCTGTGATGTACAAGGGCAGAGAGATTTTGCAGCATAGTGAATTGAAGAATGAACCCAAACAAGCCACTGTCTCACTGGCATTGGAAAGAGAAGGAAACAGCAACACGGGGAAAAAAAATAACTTGCTCACAAATAAACCAGGGTGGCAGGGGGAAGAAAGAAAAAGAAAAAGCAGCAACCAGAACACAAGCAGCTGGTGCTCAGGGACTAGGAAGGACTTTGGCTCCACAATAACAGGATCAGTTGCATAATCACTGCTGCTTGAGAAGTTATACAATGTCTGCCCTTCTCATCATTAAGAAAACAAATAAGCAACAAAAGTCTTTTTAGGGCACAAAAGCTAATAAATGAAATACCACATATTAAGTGCTACTAAAAAGAAGGAGTTCTGTAGCTTCAAATGCTACTTTTTAGCTTACTGAAACATTAAACATCAAATTCTGTGTTGACCCTTGCTAAAAACATCTATTTCCCCTAAAAGCAACATGTCCTAAAGCCAGTGCCAAGCCACAAGAATTTACCACCTGGCTTTTCCAGCCCTGCTCTCAGAAGACGTGTTTGCATGGGAGAAAACTGTCCCTAAGGCCAACTTGCACGACATGTGACCTCTTTTGCTGCTGTAGAACTTTATGAATTCTGTGGCTATCATGACATTTGAACCAAAGTCATAAACTACAAAAATATCCCAAGCGCTAACACAATTCTAATTGTCTAACTGGATATTCTGCAGGTGCTTACAGGAGAACCAATGAAACATAAGACAAATGAAGACAAATCAACTTATGAGGAATGACAAAAACTTATCACATAGGTTTTCCTGAGTGGTCATGTATTGTGCAGACCTGACACTGAGGCAGTGAAAAGTGAGGTTTGATTCAAGAGTCAAAGACCACAAAGATACTGCGTGATAATTAAGAGGCAGTTGAATTTGAGTTTGCCAGCACTGAATCCATAAAGATAATTCTAGCCTAATTATAGCTCTCTCATTAAGGACTTGGGCCAAAAGAACAAAAGCTCTATCTCCCCATCTAAAATTTGCATTTTCCTGTGATTACCTCTCTTCTGCTCCAAATCTTGTCCACTTAGTTCTTCTTACCTCTGGGTCAGAAGGTTTATATCTTCACCACGATTTGGGCTCACAGCCCAAAGCTACTGCATTGCAGAATCAGCAAAGACATGATGCAGCAATATTCCTGAATTTCTTTGGATGTGGAAGTACATGTCATTGCTGCCAATCTCTGAAAGCCATCCAGATAAAATTCAGAGGCCTGTGGCATTTCAGAAAAAAAAATTAAGAACTCACAATGACGACACTGAGATGGCCACCTTGACACTTTATGTCCTGTTGTTATTTTTTAGCCAGCATCTAGAACACTGCAAAATTCAGTGATTGTACAAAGACAGAACAAACATTCACTCTGCAACTCACCCCTACAACATCACCTCTTGTGCTCAGCACACACCACTTCCAGAAACAATTGTAGGAATTAACAGAGAAGCGGAAATACCAGGCTCTGTATTGCAGTGGAAGCACAGACCAATTTCAGAAGGAAGGGAGACCTAACCTGTCTTCCCCTCGCCTCCACTCCAGCCTGCCAGCTCCTGGATAAGCAGACAGAATGAGAATGGCACCATCCCTAGTGAAGGGAAAGAGAGAAGCTGCTAACCTGAAAGCCTGCACAAAGGAATATGCTGGCCATGCGCTGATTCTGTATGCACAAGTTACTGAGTGACCAGCAATTCGAGAAAGGCCCACTCCTCTCTGCTTAGCTCACCAGCGCTGAACTTGCGTCAGGAAAATGCAGCAGCTGCTGTTCTGCCACAGCAGCCTCACTACATTCAGCAGATTGTCTTGACCAGTTACAACTCCAGAAGCAGTGGTCAGGACACAGCAGCATTCCATTAGCAACCACCTTAACAGGAGAGCAGCACATTCCAACCCCGCCTTTCTTACTCTTTTTTTTTCCTTCCTCATATCAGGGATTGCTGCAGATGGCAATAATCCAATCCTTAAAGCCCCTTATTGTGAATATGCTACAAAGCAGCATAGCTTTATCCATAATGTCTCAGTTCTGAATTAAGTAAGCCACTTACCTCTCCTAATGGTCCTGCAACAACTCATTTGATTAATGACTTGTTCTGCAACAAGCACCCCTTACACCACCTTCATCAGCAGTCCCCTCACTCCCCTCCTGGCTCTGGCAAATGCTTTGAACAATTCTCATGTTCAGGGCTCAGAGGAGCCATTTTACCTGCTCAGAGTAAAGCAACGCCAGGCAACTCTCAAGACACTACTGTACACTAATCCAAGTGCAAGTGGAACAGCTATTGTNCCCTCCCATTCCTCTTGGACTTGGTGCTAAGGAAGGCGCAGAGGGAGAAAAATCACAAACATGAAGCGCTCCAGGTCTCCAACAAGAAAAATCTGGCACTGTAAAAAATTTACTTGTAAGACAGATACCTAAATGCTAAAAACTCAGCAAGTAGTAAAGTTCACAGCTAAGCTTCCAATGCTCCTCACTCTGCTACCCACTTTCATCAGAAATGGTTTACATAAAAATGTGTCTTATTAGTAAACTCACACATCAAAAAGACAATTGACTCAAAAGACTCACTTCTTAGGTGGCTAGGGTTGCTGTAGAGTTGATAATTTCTGATTGAACAGCTCTCTGAAAGTATGATCTTCAAACCAACACCTAAGGTAATGGGAATTAAGTACCTGCAAAAGGCAATTATTTCCTCCCAGGACTATAACGGCATTCCACACTCTATCTTGATTTTGGACAGCTGGGTGCGCACACTTGCAAGAGATGAATTCTGCCCTCTGTGCAGCTCAGCTGATGAGCAAGTTTCTCTTAACTTAATCACCTACTATCCACCATCAGATACTTGAAGTCTATAATGATCTTTTTTCCAATGAAGAATGGACAGACAACTAACTCAGACTCACTGCAGAAGCCCTCCTAAGACTCCAGGCTTTTTACATCCAGGTAATTTGTCTTCAGGCTTTGCAAATGTAATTGAGGCTCATTCTGGGTCCTGAAAAATCTTCCCCATTACATTAAATCTATCTCTTTCACCAAAGTGGGAAAAGAGCAAACTAGAAAGAAAGAGGAAAAAACCCCAAAATGCAATTATCGGTGACTTGGAAAAAAATGACAAAATTGAGCAGGCAAGTTCTCGATGCAAGAGGAAAAAAGGAGACACATCCAGAAGACATGCAGGAGATGCAAAATGGAAGACACTCTAATTCTGTGGACACACAAGTCCTGAAAACCTATTTACTTAAACCACAAGAAGCTCAAATGCAGATGGTTCAAATCTGATTACTCCCGCTTAGTTTGGGAAGAGGTCAAAAAAATGGAGGCAACAATAGCATAAAATAATGAAAATAATTGTCATTTGTTTTTCTCTTTAAATCATTAAAAGGCTTTTGCCTGCTTTGTCAGTAGCATAATCTAGGAAATCCCAAAGCTTACTGTGTTTTGGCCTAAAAAAAAAAAAAAGCAAACAAAAACATACCACTTCCTAAACGTGTCAAGTCTTGACAACGACTCTCCTGCCCAATAAAATAAAAAACCACAAAACTTCATCCTTACATCATCCCAGTCAACAAGAAACGAACACAAAGAAACAAAATTAGGATTCACATATCTTGCATACAACTGAAGTTAACTCATTGATCACCAATCCTATGGACAAAAGGGAGCAATTTCAGATTCTATTAATCAGAAACAATTATGCTGATCCCAAATTTGCTGTGCATGTATATGCTGAAATAAAAATAATGGCAAATTATTTGTCTAAAAAAAAGCAGTAATATTTAGAACATCAATGATATCCTGGATTTAGACTAACTGGAATTACTAGAAGCAATTAAGAGGGGAAAAAATCTATTTAGTCTTCAGTGTATTCTCCCTTTGATTTTTAATGATAATTAATAAGATCTCCATACTTAAAAAAAAAATAAAAAGGGAAGAGGAGCAAGTTCTGAGATGGGTCCAAATGCATCAGGCCCATGCTGTTATCTGCGATTTCTCCCCTGCTCTGACGCATTTCCAGGAGGACTCTGGAGGAATTCTCTGTAGCAATCTTTTTCCAAGCAATATTTTGGCATGACTCCAAAGCATTTGTTTTAAAACAGACGCCCAGCAGACTGGATCAGCAACAGAGCTGCAGAAAGTCCATAAAGCATCATTTTCTTTCAACGGCAGATCAGGAACGGCATACAATTGAGATTATGCTGCACAAAACGACTCCAAAAAATCCCTCAAGCCAGCAGAACAGATAAATGAATGCTCTGACAAACCAGCACAGACACACATGCGCCACTCTCCTTTACCTGCTCTCATAAGCAGCATTTTCTGCAAGAGCAAAATATTTAAAAAAACAAACAAACAAACGAACAAAAAAAAACCACACCACCAAGCCAGGAAGAGGAATTAATGCATTTGTTTCATTTAAAGCACTCTCAGGAGCAACAGTAGCACTTACATGCCAGACTTACAAGAACGAACACTACAAGAGAAACACTAACTGTGAAACAGAGGTGGGTCACTAACCTGGGTTCTCTTACTTGTTGCAAGCTGACACATCCCTTCCATCTGCCTGTCCAGATTTGTCAGCATTCCACTTGGAAGTGGCTGGAAAACCTATAGCCACATTGATAATATAAAGCACATTCAGAGAGCACCTCCTCCTCTATCAGCCCAAAAGGAGAACTCCACCATCCAGCAAGAGGTGCCCAAGAGGGACTGGTAACATGGTGTCACTAACCAGAGACACCAAAGAGGAAGGCAACAAAGAGTACAAATAAACACCCAGAGTGACTGAGGAGTAAACAGTGTCACAGGTACAGAAGAAATATTCCCTCTTGAATTTACCAAACTTTCTCATCCAGTTAAAAAACAGGGACAAATCTCTGCCTATGTCCAAGTGAGACTGACTAGTGCTATTTCCTAAACTGAAAGATGATGAGGAAAAGAGTCTTGCATGATGATTGCAACACAATTTTCTTACGCCTACAGATCTATAAAGATAGTTCAGAAGAGAAACTGTCTTCCAAGAACTACTATGTCACAAATGGCACTGCTTTGTCTCCACTTCCATCTCCCTGCCCTGTTGACAATATGACCAGCACACTGGAAGCCAAAAAAAACTAAACTGGTTTAGCACTGGGAGGACCTCATATTCTGAAATCATATGACGTGCTTAAATGATTGTGGGGAAATTAAAACAAAAAACTGCACACTGATAACAACAAAACAAAACACAGCACCACAAAAAACACACACCAAAACCCCACAAACCAAACAGACAGACACAAAACCCCAACTCCCTCCAATCCCTCACCTACTGGGCTGAGTAATGAAATTTCTACCATTTTGAAACTGAATTGTCATTACGATAATATTATTTAAACAAGCTATATTAGTTCAGATTTGCCAGACATCTTTCTCAAAGACATTTATATTTGTTATCTCACCCACATTATTAAATTGATCATTTTGAGATAAGTATGGTATCTTCACGTGAATATACTCATTCACTACCAGAGCTGGCACGTGCTGCTCAGCATCATTAAACTGATACCTTCAGCTCAGCAACCTCCCTTTAATCACATTAAAGGTACTCCAGCTAATACAAGAAATAGAAGCCAGTAATTCATGCACCTGGATGAGCACACTGGGGGAGTAGGTGGTAATTACAAACCAATTATTTGGATACAATTATTTGGATCTCTTTGCAGACAGGGCACCTCCCAATGATACCCAATTTAGTACCTCCAATGCTAGAAACCAGAGTGGGAAGAAGGGATCTGAACACACACAAATCCCATAAGAACCAACAAGTCCATGGCGACATGAGTTACGTGACCCTTGGATGCAGCAGGAGGCATCCCTGAATTGGGGAAGGAGGGGAGGGTTTCAAAGCAAGCAAGAAATATTACTCCATAAACCAGCATGCCAACAGACTACTCTAAGACATCTAAAGGTCAGCCTTCTTACAGCTCAAAAGAGAGCAACCAGAATACAAATAATGACTACCAAACACTTAAATATATTTTATTAGTGCTAAATTTATTATTGAAGGTCAAGATAAAGTTAGAAAGAGCCTGGGTCGTTATCTCTGCATGCAGATCATATTTACACGGCTCAGGGCTCTTGGACCAAGTAGATAATGGCATTACAACACTTACTGGAAGGTGAGCAAACTCACTGTCAGTATGAAAGTAAAACCCCTTAGGAGTGGTAACTGGCCAGGAGAAGAGGTTATTAACCATGTAAGATTCTCCCTTAACTCACAGCCATTAATCACACAGAACATCTTTTTAGAAGAGACACCTCCATTCAAATAAAAGATGTCGCAACCAAAGCAGCACTGTTTATGTGGATAATAATTTCTTACTGCAAAAAACATCACCATCACCACTGAAGCACCAGATTCTTCAAAAGGCAGTTGTTTTTAACTAAGAAAGGACACCACATAGAGTAAAAAGATGTTAAGCACTGTAATTATACTGCTCCAGTACATACGTTTTTCAAATATTGCTGTGGCACGCCCATGTTCTCAGTCCTTTTCTCTCCCTCTCCTCCTCCTTTTCCATGCCTTTTTATTGAAATAAAAATTAATTTAGACTGGGCTAGCTATTCTTCAAGATGAATCAACATGACATTGCTAAACAAACAGCAAAAAATAAAAGTAACCTATTAAGAGGTATAAATTTTGAGACAGTAGTACAAGCCTACATACTTAGTACAAGCCTCCAGCTCATTATGAAGTTTTGCAATCCTCCTCCCAGACCTGTTCAACATTCTCTGTGAGGTCTTAGAGGAGTCCCATCTCAGAAGTACTCGTTTCCAATGGTATAAACTAACATCAAATACTTAAGCATAGCAATGAACAAAAGAAAGGGAGGGCAAGAACACCACTTTCTTTCTGCAAGAGAGGAATAAGGAACAGTATTAATGCAATATCTGTAAGCACATACACTCCACACAGCTCAGCCTAAGCATTATTCTAACAAGACCTGAGGAGAGAGCTGGAGGGCAACGCAAAACTTATTTTTACCTCCAACACTAAGAGTCACAGTGAACTGGTCAAAACAAAATCCTCATGTCTTGTTTGCCAGACTATGTTTTTTATTCTCCTACTTATATGTTGTTAATGAAGAAACTCGGGGCAGAGGGAAAGGGATCTATTTTGCTGGTTTTACTTTCTGTTGGTAGATTTTTGATTGTTAACTGGCAAACTGCACATCGCCATATAAGCAGTAATTAAAAAGAGGGTGAAAGGAATTCTACAAAATTCAAGATACCTGCAGATCAATACTTCTTGTCAAGACTAAAAAATAACTGCAATGATCGAACTAAAGAGAAAACAACATAGAAAAAAATAAAAGTCTTCATCAGGCCTCAATTTCCATTCACATAGACAGAGCTATCTTCCTGAAACATTTATAGAGAAAACTACTCAAGGAAAGTCTTCATATGTTAGTAAGAAAATGCAACACAGTGCACCTACTTTTCTTCGTTAAATATCAAGACCATTCATGAACCCCAAACAGTGCAATTATTTTAAAAACATGGGATGTTCAGAGACTTTTTGTCCAACTTTATTTAATGCTTTAACAAGAAAGTTATTTCTAACCAATGTTCTTTCCATGTTCCAAGTTAATGGTAAATTTTCAGTCAAGTCAGGGTGCTCATGGTCGAACTCCTGTCGTCTACCTGATTAAGTGCAGGCTCATTCCCTATGCCAAGTAAAAGGGTCAAAGGGCACTTGTTCATAGTTAATTTGTTTAAATTCACAAAAAGCAGCTTGCTTTCTTCCGGGTAGAGGTTAGCACCTCTGCAAGCTGTGCTAACTTTCCAACGTTTCCCTCAGCCACTGCTGGGACCTCACAGCTGCTGGCACACCACTGCTGCCCACCACTCCGAGAGCAAACACAGAAGTCTGAGCAACAGACCAGTTATAAGCCCAATAGTGGGAAAAAACCGAGTTATAGTAAAATATCCAGTACTTCCATAGCCTACCACATTAAAAATTATCTTACTATATTCAGTGTCACATGAAAAAAGAGAAAAAAAAAAAATCACTCTGCCTATCTCCACCAGGCTTCACAGTGGACACGAAAGATTCCCATGACTTCATTTGCTCTTTGAGGCATACAAAAAGCTTGTCCCATACTCTTACCCCTTTCTGTAAAAAGTCAGGCCTCTAAACACCATGCTCTCAACCTCCTGCTTCAAGCACAAGTACAGATGTCCCTTCCAACCAAAATTTGTCTGGTGTGTTCAAACTTTTCCAGGTGAACTTAAATTTTAAGATGATTCCTTCGTCACATCACATAATAAAGATGAGTATTCAGAGACAGCAGCTGTCAGTCTGTTGAACCCAAGTCAAGAAAATGTATTTCAATTTACTACGACCCTGCAGTGCTTGAGGTGCTCCACTTTCCTACTCAAAAGGAATATTACAAAGGCAGGCAACAAGCAGGTCTAGGGATTTCCACCTCAGCACCACAACCCTCAGCTTAATGCAACAAGACAATTCTAAGCTGAATTCCACACAATATGCACATCTACTAATGATGGTACCCTTTTCTTTTCCTAAACTATTCAAATAAGCTTACTCTCATGCTTTGTGCTATTATGTTCTCACTTGAAATGTTCATCCTTACTCAGCTGGCAAGTTTAACTTCATTCTGCAAAGGATGATGGAAAAGAGGATAGACAGGAAAGAGGAGAGCTGTCCTATTTTAAATTTATTGTCTGTGCCAGAGGAACCTAAACCCTCACCCTGGTATATTCTCTACTCAATCTGAGCTACTTCAGAAAAACATCAAGTGCATTGATCTCTTTCTATAAAGAAAAATCACAATGGAAAGACACATAGCTAGATTTAAAAGTTTTTCCAAGTACATTATTTGCAGTACACACACCTCCTCTACTTCCTTTCATTAAATAGGAGAGAAAAAAACCCCAACCAAACACAAAAAACCCAAAAACCTAAACATTCATATCATCATCTGTATTTGAAGCATATAATATATACATATGTGCTTTACTGAAATAAAAATAGGTTATAACTTTTAAGGGTTTAACTGATCAGTAAGCTATCGCAATTCACACCAGCAAACTCGATGCGCTGACTTTGGCTGGGGCAGAGTTAATTTTATTCACAGGGGCTGCTATGGGGGTGTGTTTTGGATTTATGCTGAACACAGCGTTGAAAATACAGAGATGTTTTTGTTATTGCCGAGCAGGGCTTACACAGAGCCAAGGCCTTTTCTGCTTTTTGTGCTGCCACACTGGTGAGGAAGCTGGGGGTGCCTGGGAGGGTGGGAGGAGACACAGCCCGGACAGGTGACCCCAGCTGACCAAAGGGATATTCCAGACCCTGTGACACCATGGGCAGGATATAAAGTGAGGGGAAGGAGGAGGAAAGGGGGCACATTTGGAGTGATGGTGTTTGTCTTCCCAAGTCACTGTTACCCATGATGGGGCCCTGCTCTCCTGGAGATGGCTGAACACCTGCCTGCCCATGGGAAGCAGGGAATTCATTCCGTGTTTCACTTTGCTTGTGTGTGTGGCTTTTTCTTTCCCTGTTAAATGTCTTTATCTCAGCCCATGGGTTTTCCAGCTTTTACCCTTCTGACCACCTCCCCATTCCTGGTGTGGAGGGAGTGAGCAAGTGGCTACATGGGGCTTGGTTGCTGGTTGGGGATAAACCTTGACACTATACAACATAATTAAGAAAAAAAAAAATCCTGCCACTTATACAGCACATCCAGAGTCCTGTCTATACAAAAACATCGCCAGTCAAATTGCAAGGGCTTTCAACAGACAGCAAGGAAGCCATGGTCTCCCCTATCCTGATCCAACATTGCTGGGAACATGGCTGTGCTGCTGGAAAGAAACGAAAGCAAAATATTTCTGTCTCCAGAAACTGCTACAGTCAAAGCAAGACATGTTGCTGCTGTGCCTTTACACACTTTAATAATGAAAAGCTTGAAAAGATACTCCCTGGTTACTTCATGACCCACTCAAAACCTAGATTAAGTATTCGTCACTAGCTTAGGCTCACTGCTCAGAACTGTTAAAAAGAAACTTTTGCAAACCTAATTAACAAGCAAATTAGCATTCTCTTAGATCATATCCACAGAGACTTTGTTTTTACATTTGTACTGTGGCTCACTGCTCAACTGCTGACTCAAGTATTAGTATTTAACTTGTGATGCAATACCAAAACCGTTTCTCTGCCTATTCCACATGACTGCTTATAAAATTATAAAGAATGTTTACTTCTGCCTATTCAGAGAGGCAACCTTTCTTCTGCAAGTGTAAAGAAACTCCCAAATAAAATAAATTTCACTCCTCTTCAGTCACTTTATCAGACAGGAAACCGGTGATGACAAGAATATTACCAGCTCTGATCACAGCTTTCTCAATCTCATCATACCTGTGGCACCCCAGCCCAGAGCATTTTGCCACGTGAAGATTACAAAGATGATGTAACCCCCACAGTTGTGGGAAAAAATTAACAACTGCGTGCTCAAGGCTCAAAATCAAAAAAGAAATCAATCTGGTTTGTGCTTTCAATACTTTAAAAGCCATAACCTGAGCCAATCTCCCTACTGAGGCCTGCCTACACCATGATATTTCAACTCTGAAAACATCAAAAGGCTCAACTTTTACATTAAGAAATGCACTCCTTAGCTGTTTTATCTGTCATTCTGCCATGTGATACATTCTGTACTCTGTGCACCCATGCAAATACAAACCAAGGCCTCGATCTCGTCCCTGGCTCTCACTTGAAGACCCAAGGACCTCCATAAAACCCCATTAGAAGTAAACAGGCCTTGGCAAGCATACAAATGCAGAGCCAAATCCTAAGACCATCAATGCCACTCTGAATGCTATCAGGGTGGTAAATTCCTGTCTCTTGGTTGCCATAACTCCTTTGGTTGTCTTCAGGCAACTGCTCAGTTCGATTTTTTGTTGTTTTAGGGTTTTTGTTGGGGCTTTTTGAGGGCACATTTTAGTTGGTTTTTTTGAGTTTTTTCCCCCGAAAGTTAAGTATCATTTCTGAGCTCACTTCCATGCACTGCTCACCCCCTGCTCTGTACACTTTGGCTGCAGGAATCACGTGAACTGGTACTGCCACTGATGCCTCCATATCATAAAAACAAGCTTCCCCTAGAACAGCTCTCCTACTATGAACAACCCACAGGCCAATACTCCCCACCGGTCTAATAAACCTCACACAAAAGCTGAGGCTCATTATGCCAAGTGCACTTATACCTGATTAACCTTCTCAGGGATCTTTACCTAAGGCATTCTGAACAGTCTTTCTCCCTTTTGGGATTGTCCAGCATCCAAGCACTTGAAAAGTCTTTAGAAAGTTTTATTACCAAGCCAAGTTGTTATTTTGGCATGTTTTATACCTCTGTATCCTTTAAACAACACACCTTCTGGATACCCTAAGCATTTGCCTAGTCCTGCAATTTCTCCTTCTATTCCCCTTATCTCAAATTAAACAACAACAACAAAAAGGATATGCTTACAGTGCCAAATAACCAAACACAAACTTTAGGAAGTTCCTGCTGTACAAAACCCCTCTTCCTGTTACAGCCCATCTGTGAGCTCAGATTTTGGTTCTCAGCAAGAACCAGGGATAAGAAGCAACACTATTTATTACCATGGCATTCAAATACATTCAACTTTCTGAAGCAACATCCCATCACCTATTACTTCACACAAATCAAACCAAACCTGCTTGGAACTACACTGAGATTCTTACCATGTCTTCATTTGAAAATAATAAATCATCCGGTAATATAAGAACATAAAATGTGGTTCACTTGCACCCACATTCCACCTGGCAGAATGATACTGTGAAAAGTTGCACTAGGTAGAGCAACTCTCTTATACCCAATGCATGGAGATATCTCTGACAAAAGCTGCAGTGAAACAGAAAGCCAGATGTACATTTTTCTCAAGAGCTACTGATCCACATTCTCACTGAAGTCATCACATTCCAAAATGGAAAGACTCCCCCAAAAAACCAAAACACCTGAGAATATGTAGGAGTATCTTCTCCTTCTAGCCATGTGTCTATCTTAGCACTACCAAATTGTCAGCTCTGAAGGTTTGGGTTTTTTTACCATTTGCTTATTTGATATAGCTGGGTTAAGATAAGAATCAATTTTGCTAACTCCCCCTTATCTCTGAAATCCTTCACTACAAATCCTCAAATGCAGATTCAAAATCAAAACTGTCACGGCCATTAGTAAGAAAATGGATGATTCAAAAGAGGGATAAGCTTGATAGTTAAAAGGGTCTGACTTCTCTAAGGTAGATGTCTTAGAATTGGAAAAAGAAGCTTAAGTTACCCATGTAACTGATGAATATCCACCCAGCCTGAAAAAGCAGGAACTTATTTCCTACATGCTTCCAGTGCAACACAAAATTTCTGTACCACAAGAGAAAAAGGGATGAAATAAGCCACCTGGAAAATCCACTTCTTCCATGTGTTTTCGAATTTATTATTGACTGTACATTAAGTAAGTCAACCTGATCAAAGCTTTTTCCACATCATATTGTAATAAAAATGCACGACATGGAAATAACAGTATTTGTGAAGGTGTAAGACCTAAACATTCTATTAACGCATATCTGATTGTTATAATTCAGATGCATCCACCTTTCACTGACATTTCTCAAAAGTTACCCAGAAATGAGAAGTCACCTGCCTTCATACCATTCAAGATCCCTTATTTTTTATTGCTCCTACACAATTCCCTCTTTGCTAGCACAACACTGTTCTACTGCATTTGAAATATCAGAAGGTACTTTTTTCACATGTGCAAGTTCTGCAAATCTCTTCCTATTCTACAATATGTGAGAAGCATTACAAGTCACATGCTTAAGACAGGCAGAAATCCATCACAGGGTAGTGATGAAATACCAAAACCAACAAAGCAGTCAAAACCCTCTTCCCTCAAATGAGAAAGATCCCAAAAGATGGCATGTAGGTCTCACTGGAATAAAATAATTCCAAAGACACATCAAACTTTTTCCCCCCCCAAAGCTCAATACAGACAATTTTACTTCCACTATCACAGCTTTGCTCAACAGGTAGGTTTCAATGGCGTAAATATTACACCATTGAAAAAAAAAAAAAAGGCCAAAAATATTCCCTTCTGTCATTCAAAATTTCAAAAACATCAGCCAACTTGTCAAAAATCATGTCAATTGCACATTTCCACACAGAACAAAAATCAGAAAATTTTGCCCCAGAGCTGTTCATGGAAAAAACAAAAGATGTAGGTCATCTTCACTCACAAAAGACTTAAAGGGAAAAAAAAACCTCCTGCATACTTAGAGCAAAACAAATCGGAAAGGAACAAGACCTATTCTTCCTTCTTTGAACTGGACAAAGTTGAACTTCACACTTGTTCTGAAAGCCTCGATACCAGCCAAGAGCTCCTAGCAGGTGTAAGAAAGTTCTCCCACCAGTGACACCAGCACCTCAGACTACGCCATGGCCTCTCCAGCAAGAGGTTGCCATCCAGACCTCAGAGCAGTCACCAAGTCCCTGTTTGTACCAGGAAGGTGCTGTACACATGTACCTGTAATATCTAGAAGAACAGAGGATGTGACCAAAAAGCCAAAGCCTGAACTACTGCCTCATCAAACACGGGTTGCTCGCCAAACAGATGCTCTCAAGGTTGGATCACCACTAACGCATACTCAGTCCTTCACCTGAGCCAAGAAGCTGCTCTCACCTCCCTAACAATGACTTCAGTTAAAATATTACATTCAGCCAGCAGGATTTTGTACCCAACAAAAGGATATGGCAACACTTTCTACACTGTCTGTGGGACAGCGGCTTAAAACACCTTAAAATTGTGTCCTGTTTTCTCTTCCCCAGCCTGGACAAGGAATGAACAGCCCAGCAACAGGATGCAAAGTCTCCAATGCAAGATAAACACTTTCACTCTTGTATAGCTCCTGTTATTACAAAATGAAAACTGGAAACCAAATTACAAAGTTAAAGAGAGCTGTTCCAGGAGATGTGACAATCTTACATCAGTGCACCTCGGTCCTCAAACACTGAAGAGTGCATGAAGGCTTAAAGATTTGAGCTGTTGGTCACTTAGGACAGATAAGTAACAAGAAAACAATCAGCATTCCAAATACCTCAAAAACTCTAATACAGTTAAGTATTTGTTGTAACTTGGACATTTTGTATAGTGTACTATTGCAGTCAGCAACATCACCAGCATTAAAAAAGAATCAACAAGGAAACTAGTGAAGTTAAAAGCTTCTGTATTAAAGCCATGAAGAAATAATTTGTTTTCCACCTACACACATATCCAGAAATTGTACTGTGGACCAACAGAAAATTCTATTTCCCATTACGAAATGTAAGTTACATTCTAGTAACATATCATAAGAATAGACTTCCATGGCCCTAATTATCAGAAAAGTAAGTAAGGAATAGGGGGTAAATTGTGACTTAGGCGTATGGTTTCTCACAGCATACTTTATCTGCACTCTTCAGAATCTGTTTATTTTAGACAAATGACACAAAACTTGCTCACGACAGGAAGTCCTGTAAGCCAAAGGCCACTGCTGAAACAGTATTTCCACTCTTTTGCAATAAGGACTAGAAATCACTTACAAACATGAACGAAACTTCTAATTAACATGAATGGATTTGTCTTTTGACAATTTAACCACCTGAGAGAGAATCACTGGCTTCTGTTTATTTTTCAGGTTAGCACATCTTCAGAAACCCAAGTGAATGCCCAGAACCCCACCACAAAACAGTTAATATCAACATTTGGGAAGTGAAACACTATGTTCCAACACCAAAGTTTCCAAACAATCTCGTGACAGTCCTGAGCATTTCTAAGGGCAAGCAGAACATCTGCCCACACTCACCCCCATTCTCTGCACATAAAGCACCACTGAAGTTTCCTGAACGCTAAAAATCCCACAGAACACTTGCAGAGCACTCACAGAAAACTATGAATTAGTTCATGCAAGGTTGGTGGATGTGAAACATACTGCTGAATTCCTCCAACAGCAGCACACATCAATACGCCCTGAAGACCTGCTCACCTCGCACACTTCCGGCAGTTTAGCTCCACTAAACCAGAGCTTTAATAAATACCAAAGTTTTCATAGCCACACAGATGGCTGCCAGCTCACCTTCTCAGACCACTCCTGTACCAAGATGCAGCAAGATAATGTAGCCTTGTTATTTCAAGGTTGGAAATATCAAGAACTATAATTATTTTTTTACTTAGTATCTTTCTGTTACCATTTTGAAGGAAAAAGATACGTGTTCTTTTCCCATAGTACTGTGTGGTATCAGTACTATCAAGTAGCTGATCTCAATGTACTGAACTGGAAATAAACAACTGACTGGACACACCAACCCAGACTTAGACCTTGATATAAAAATGTTGTAATACATTTTTAAGTGGGTGCTGAAGATATTAAGTCACAGCAGCACTTGCTTCAATGAGATAATCAGCTGGCTAAGAGATGCAGTATGACCACAAAACCCAAAACAAACTACATTTTTATTCCAAGTCTAGCAGCCTGAAATTGCCCAACTAACCAGAAAAGCAAATGTGTCCGGTTCTTAGCAAACACATACCAAACTGAAGCATACCATTCACCATCTTCCAGACTGATATTCAAAGGATTCTTCTACCCAAAACACCTTGTTATCAACAGTGTTGAGTATTCCAGAGCTGGCTCCAACTCAGCTCAACAGACCCACACCACGTAGTGTGGAGACTCCCACTCACAGTCCAAATGTGCAGCCAAAGTTAAATTGCCTGCACTTCTTGACCACGGCCATGGAGCAAAGACACAATACCACGTTAACATGGACACACTTCCAGGACACAATGCCTGCCTGCCTATAACCTAAAAGCAAAGAAAGGGACTTGGCTGGATTACTGCCACTGACCAGTTCCCACAGCAGGTAAGTTCGTATCTTCAACCTCTGTATGTCTACCAAGATTGCACAGGATGAGTGAGATAGTGCAGAAGTCTCATTTCACGCAGACTGCACAGTTTGCTCACATAGCCTACTTCAAGATACTGCTAGCTAGTCACCAAAATGTGCCAAGGATGCAATCAAGCTGGCTCTCTGCAAAGCCTGACTGGATCCATAGGAGACTGTGAGCTCAGGAACATCCTACAGCTGTACAGCCATAACTGGGCACAGCAGCATGCACAGGCATCAAGGAGCAACACAGCTTTGTTGGAGAAAAATAACTTGTGTTTGCTACAACATGCAAAATTTAGTTTTCTTAACAGGAAACCACTTGTTTTTCATAGTGAAATTTCATGGTCCAATATGTGGACACACATGGACCTTGTCACAAACCTACACTACCAAGAAACCAAAATTCAGTCATTAAATAAAAGCCAAGACTCACAGATCTACACCGAAATCTTGCAAGTTACTCTAGTTAGCCAAAAAATTTCAGTTAAATCATTCATGAAACTATAGGTCAAAATAAATACATTTAGTGCTCTGCACTTCTCCAATAAGTGTTTCCCTATGCAGGCACACATTGGCACAGCTAGAAATTATAGTCCTAATCTTTCAAGGTGAACATCACACAGGGTTTCAGCACCCAGCACTACTGACTGGTCTCTATGCAAACCCGTCCATTAGCGAAGACCACCTCCCAGAACTGCAAGGCGAGAACGACGCTCAAGACAAGGAGCAGGTACTTCAGTAACCCCGCAAATCCCCGCAACACCATGTTCCGAACCCCCCGGGAGCCACAACCCCCCTGCCCCAGGGGACGCACCGGGGACAAACCTGTCGGGTTCTGTAACTTCAACGTCCCTGCCGCACCGCGGGGTCGACAGCTCGAGGCTGCCGCCAAAATCAGTACCCGCATGAAAAATCAAAATAAAACGCGGGGGGAAACAGCCGACCCGACCCACCGTCTGTGAGCCGCCCAGTGCCCGCGGCGGCCCGGGGCGATGCCCCCACACTCCCTGCAGGCCTCCCCAGGGCCGGGGCCGGCGGGCCCCTCCCGCACCCCGCCGGGGCTCCCGCGGGAAAACCTCCCGCCCCAGCCACAACAAAGGCGGCCGGAGAGGCCCAGCGCCCGCGGGGCTCCTTCGCGACCCCCGGGCTTCACCCGGGCCCCCCCTCGCCGCGGCCCCGGCACAGCCCCTGCATTAGAGCCGGAGGGGGGGTGCCCACCCAGTGACAATGATCGGCCGCCCCCGACACCTGCGCCGCCGCCCCCTCCTGCAGCCCGGCCCGGCCGCTCGGCATCCCCAGGGAGCGGGGCCTGCGGCCGGGCCGAGGGGGAGCCGGGTCTCCCCGGGCCCGCCGGCGGTGCAACAAAGCGGCGGGGCCCGGGGG
>WEKY01039680.1:131916-179017 GCA_013390045.1 Picathartes gymnocephalus | reverse complement strand
AAAAAAAAAAAAAAAAAAAAGGAGAAAAGTAAGGATTATGTTGATGGTGTACTTCATCTGCAGTGGTATCAGTGCTGCTCGTTCAGTCCTGCAGACTTCCAGTTGTCTTTTTGTTGTTAGGAGGTGTTACCATTCTGCAAGTCTTACTTTAAACAAACAGGTTGAAAAAGTGCATTTTACAGTTGGTTGCCCAGAAGAGGAATATCATTAAGTATTAATGTAGTCTTTAAGGCAATTTTAGGAAAGATGGTTTCAAACAAAGTCACTTACGTCTGAAAATAACATAGACCTTATTTATTTTGATGAGGTTATGCATATTCACAGCAAGAGATTACAAAATGCTCTCCTATCACAAATCCTATCCATATATATTTTACTATTATGTAGCAGAAGAAACTTGTAGTCTGTAGAGTACATCTGACAAAAAATGCAGACACTGGTTTTTGCTATCAGGTTGAGTGAAAACGTATAACAGAACAAGAATTCAATGCATTTCTTTTTCAGAGCTGACTTTGACCTTGACCATCACTACCCAACCTCTAATGCCCACTATTTTATCCTATGAGCACTGTAGATTATACTGAGTGCATGTCAGAAGCCTCAGAGGATACAGGGCCAGACACTAAACACCACTTACTTTTATAATTTGCCTTTTACATCAGCCTATTTTGGATTGTTTTTGATAGAGCCTCAGAGGATGTGCCAAATATGTACTGAGACACTCCACAGTGTTAGAGTGAGGGAGTGTTATTTTTGTCTAGGATATTTTTATTTTTACAAGCTTTCACAGAAAACCATAATGGTAGCTTGGAGAGATTGAACTTACTGATTAAATAAAAACCCATAAATTGCTCTATTTTAGATGTAATAAAGATAGCTCTTCTTGGGAACTTAAATTTGTTTATCCCTTGACTAAGGGAAAATCTAGGGGCCACAGGTCAGCTTCCACTGGAAGTAAACTGAGTAAAGTTGTTCATATACCTTATTCATTTTTAGACACAGCATTTTTGTAAGAAAGTGATCACAAAACCTCAGGAATGAAATTCACTCTTGCAGATAAACTAACTCCCACAACACCATCGATTTTCTAGGAAGAGACTCCAATCTAAAAACAGCTTTAAACTCACAGAGTAATCCCAGGACCAGAGAGTCTTCCAAAGGATTTATTGAACAACTCTGCTGAGCAAAGAAAAGGAACATGTTCCATTTAGTTCCTAGCCTTAATGTATCTATAGCCACTTTATTCGCTGTTTTCCTAAAAAATCCCTACATTTTCATTCAAAACAGAGCTAGATCCTTATATCATTAATGTTGCATTGGAAGAACTTAGAGTTTCTTTCTCTCCAACAACATTAGAATTGCTTGTGGGTACATGAAGGGAGTCTGGATTTTTTAGATCTGTACATAGCTTATGATAGAGAATTAATTTCTCTGACAGTCCCTTGACCATGAACAAATCAGGTAACTTGAAGTCCTCCTAATATTCTTAGCCATGTCATACAAAACTAGGTTTAAGAAACTACAAAAAAGTTTTGTCAGTGCCTGTGGCAGCCTTTTTAACAGCAACTTTGATCATCAGTCTCCCTTCAAGTCAGAGTCTGGGAAGGGCATTTCATTTCACACGTTAAAATGGTTTTGCACACCTTCTTCCTCCAAGTAGAATAACTGAATCACACCAGCAAGGCAATCCAAAGATATTTCTTAGTAGCCAAACCTTTGGCTATTCCCAAGGGAGATGATCAGAGTTTTCTATAGTAGATTGATAGATGGCTAAGCAGTCTTCTAAGTATGCCATGGAAAACATGGCTGGAAAGAGCCTGTGCCTTGTCAGTGGGATCATATTAACCTGGTACACAGAGTCCACATCTCCATTGGATCATTCTTTAGGTGCCTACCTTTTTGAGAAGAGTGGCAGAACACCATGCCAGTATAAGCAGGGGTCCAAATATCCATGGCCCAGAGGAGTGGAATTATAGTAGAGATAAGCTACAGCCCTGGTGTATATGTGGAATCTTGAAGATAACAAAATACAGCTCATGGTCTCTAAAATGGCTTGCCCAATGCTTTCCAAATGACTAGATATGTTAACCTCTGGGCCCAGGTTGCCACAATACCATGAGATTTCCTTACAAACCCAATTAGTTTCTCAGAATATTTTAGCCATCGGCATATAATCATTGCTTAGTGCACTCATGCATTTCAAAATCTCCGTTGCAGGGCTAAGAGAAGGATGTAGCATGTCTTAGCTTTTCCTTGATTTATGCAGACGGGTGCAGATAATTATCTGTCAGCACCATTGTCCATCTGTGCACTAGCATATGCTACTTTAAACATGTAAAAATGGCACTTTGTCTTCAGTCACAAGAGGAAAGCAGTGACTCACGGCTATTTTATGTCATCACTTTAGCCAACCAGCTTTTGCAAAGAAGTTTTTTGATAGGCAGAATGGATACTTAATCAGTTCTGCAAGAAGATATGTGCCGATATCCCACAGCAAAACTACCACCAGCTTAGTATGTGGGCATCAGCTTCCTTATGCTTTTTATTTAAATGTTTCATACATAAATGCTACCTAAAAGAATGGGTTCTTCTTTCAACACCAAATTGCCACTGTCAGATGCAGAATGTCGGCTTCAGAAGATGAAGCAGACCTCTCAGCTACCTCCTGAAGCAGAAGTGGTTGCAGTTTGATGTAATCTGCTTCTGAATTTCAAGTCAGCCACAGGGTCGATCACGCAGGATGGGGTTTGAACACTGCTTTGTCAGATGCACATTCATCCCAACAATGTTTGTGGCTAACACGTGCGTTTATTTTATTGTGGATGGATAACATGTCTGAAAAGAAGACTTGGGTCTGAAAGGCAGCAGTTTCCCTGCATGATTTTAAGCTTTTTTTTTTTCCCCATTAAATCAGCTGATCAAAAAGTACACAAACTAGCTTGCATATTCATTTTAGTCCTCTCATCTATTGTCCTCCATCATGTGATCCTTCCTTCCTCAAAACACCGACAGCTTTGTACATTGTCAGCAGTAAGAAAGCAAGTGCAGCACCATCCAGAATTTCATAGGCCTTTGTCAGAAGACAGTCCTGAGTGTTACTGCACCCTTGCTGTCTCTGCATGAGCCACCCTGCTCTCTCAAAATGTCCAATGAAGACTCCTGGAAAACAGTCCCTTCCCATAAACTCCTCCTGAGAGTATTCCTTCATTTGGAGCACAAATCTCTTCTCTCAACAGATGTGCTCTCTCTCCTCATCATTTCCTCCTGTGCCCTCTGAAGAGATAAACTGCAAACCCTGCAACTGGCTTTTATTTCCTCATTCAGGCACTGACCAGAAAGGCACGGGGATATTCTCTTGTCGAGTCATCAGCATAAAATGCTGACTGTCACAAGTAAGCAAAGAGATGGCAGTTCCTGCAAAATCTGTGTTCTGGGAAGTGGCCAACAGAGCTTGAATAACCTCTCCTAGCTGGTTAGTGGGAGTATCCACAAGTACATCTGAAACATTACATTTTCCAGCAGAGGCTACAGGAAGGAACTCCAGGTAAAGAATTGATATCTATGAGGAAAATAATGAACATCAGTTCAATTGCTTCTAATTATTACAGAGATGGACCTGTGCAGAAAACACTTCAACTGTTCCTTCCCCCTTCTCTCACCTAATGAGAAATCATGCAAGGAGATTTTTCTCTCCCTTTTGAAGGAAAGCCACAAATCACTTATTTAAGAAGGGAGGACTGCCCTGCATAGCTGTTCTTGGTAAAGCCAAAGAGGTAGAAGGTTATGCTTGCAGAGACAGTTGTTGCAGTAATTCCATTCTCCAGCATCTTCAAGAGGTGCCAATCTTTTGGCTACCAAAACCTCAGTTATCCCTCTTAAGGAAGTCTTTGATCTAGTTTTTTTCTGTGTTTTGTGACACAATATTGAATTATTACCAACATGTCACACCTTTGGTCAGAGATAAGGACTGCAGGAGAAAGCTGCTGCCCTTCAACCCCTGTGATATAGACTCAGCAAATTCTTCTCAGGGAATCACCCTCAGATACAGAGTCTTCTCATTCTCCTCACCTGGGAATCACAGTTGGTCCTTAAGCGTACCCATTGCAAGTTTGGGAATAAGACTCCTATGGAAGTGGTCTTCAGTCCAGATTCTATTAGCACAGTGACTGAAAGGGAAAAATGAAGCAAATTTAAACAAATACTAGGACTAAAGCAGAGAACAACATCCTGTGTTCACAGCAAAATTCATGCTAAGAACAGAATTTGTGGTAGACTTGCAGTATTGGATTAATTTAGGGGATTTTAGCCTTTATATGCAATCTTAAACAAGAAATATTAATTGGGGAAAAAATCAATATATTGTTAAGTTACATGATTTGTCTTTTCCTCCATGGCTGTCTAAAGACTGGGTGAAGACAAAATAACCCAAAAAATTCAAATTATGTTGGCTCACGTGACTGTCTCCTAATATGCTGAGAATCACATTTCTATGACAATTTTTCAGCAGTAAAAAAGCTTCCAGATTCAAGGTGAGATTGCTTAGTCATGAGAACTTGGTGGCGCAGTTGTACCTGCTGTAGGGGATTATATTACATGACCTATGATTGCCATTCTATTCCTGCTTTTCTGTCGCACAAACTGCCCAGCAGAATTCCTAAAATTAAAAGGTGACTCAATCTCTCTATCCAGAAATAACGTTGATATTTTTTGCATGAGTATAAGCTCTAGCTTGCAGTGTGATGATAAAATCCTTCCTGAGGCACCCAGGGAAGATCTCTACCATGTAGGAGTTTCCATCACCGTTCCTAGAGGCTTACTGAGCAATTCACATGCTTCCCACGTACCACATTTCCACCATCTGCAGCTTCCACATGGTTTCCAGATGTCCTATTGCCACCAGCAGCCGTTTGTGAAGCAGCCTCCAGAGCAGGGCTTTCTCACCGTTCCCAGGGCAATGCAACATGGCCACACAGTAGCCTCAGCTCACCAAAACACCAGCTGCAGCCTACACAGCATCCCAGCACCTTCTCACCACCAGCCAGAAGGCTAAACCCAGGCCAGGCTCACCTTGTCTTAATTGCACAAAGTGATTCAGAGCAAGAGGAATTGTGTCCAACAGGCTGCAGAGGGGATTTTTTTGAAGGTGGATTGCAGAGGGTGAGAGCTGCTTGCAAGAGACAGGTGCCAGGAAGGGGCCAGAGCTTTTGGGGATGGGAGTGTTTTCTAATGGAGATGGGCTGAAGAATATAATTTGTGTGCTTGAACAGGTCCAATCAGGCTGGCCAGCTTCAGTTGGGAAATGCCATGTGCTCCTGCCTGATCATGGAGATAGATCTCAGAGTTGGCTACTTTGGACAACTGCTTTCACTTCATCTTATCTCAATCCATATAGAAAAAACCCTTCATCTGCTTCCTCTATCATTCCCTTTCCAAAATACAGCAATTTTTTTTTCTGCTTTTTTTTTGGCTTAGTGAGCAGTTGAGAAGCAGAAGTGGCCAATTCAGAAAAATGGTCTGCCCAAAATTGCAGGAGACATTTGCATGCTCTTGTGAAAAAGATGTGGCATCTCAGTAGATTACTTGATTTTCAAGTTGTTGCACCTAGACAGAGTCATAAGGTAGAAACTCACTTGGTGTTTTAAATAGCTAGTTCTGGCAAAGTGTCATCTTTCCCTCGGGTTTAGGGAGTTTGGTCTGTGAATACAGCTAATTTAGGCATTATACTGCATTCTCTTGGCTGGGTGGGTTTTGGATCAGGTGCTCATAGCTCTCTGGGACCACCAGGTGGGTGCACTCTGCAAGGCCATCCTCAGTGCCAAGGGCTGCAGGCTTGCCTTTAGGGTGGCTGGAACATGAGAACATCACCCCCAGCACTTAACGCCCCCAAAACCCCCATTCTCAAGCCTCTGGCTCTGCTTTGAGGGACTTTTTAACAATCCCTTGCAGAGAAGATGCCTGGCACAATCTGTGTTTCACAGCTAAGCAGGTGGATCCTGAGGAGAGCTGTAGGTTGCAGACACTGCAAGAGGGGAGGGAATCATTATTTTCTCTGAAGCTGCAGGTAGCTTCTTCTTGGGGCAGGCATACAAACAAACTTCCTCCTCTCCTCTCTTACGGTACTTGTCAAATGGGACAGTGTTCAAAAAAACTAGTCTAGTTTTGTGGAAGCAAGGGCTGTTCTCTAAAGACGTTGGGAGCAGGTAAAGCATCTGGCTTGGTCCTTTTGTCTAAAGGAGACAGGTTTCATAAGAACTACCAAAATATATTCTAGTTTTTTTGTCCGGGACATATTGTTTTTCAGAATACTGCATTCAGCTGTCAGTCTCTCTCTATGTAAATGCACTTGATTTCCAGGTTTCTCCTCAAGAGTCTTGCTGTAGAGATTTCTGCTTTAGGGTTTTGTGTGTGTTTTTTAAAATAAAAATAATTAACCCCCCCAAAAACCATCAATCTTTATACAGCGTATCTAAAAAGGCAGACATAGAATAACCTGTTTACTGATGGCTAGATAGAGAACAAAGCTGAATGGTGAGAAGGATTATTGCATTTTTTCAAAAAACTGGAAGAAGAATGTGAGAACCAGGCTTAAGCAATGGAGAAGTTGCACATCATTTAATAGTTAAAAAAGTTGATATATTAATCCTCAGTAAAACAATAGTTTAGCCCTTCTCCACTCTAGAAGTACACTAAACTACAGCCTGAGCAAATGTAATATTATTCACCCAACTGTGTTCTCACTTAGGTCAAGTTTAATTAAGACTTCTCTTAATTCAAACAGTAATATCACATCCCTGATAAAGAGCAAGTTAAAACTCCCCTTGCATTGAGCACCATCACGTTCCCAAGAGTTTCAGTGTTAGCTCAAATTAATTATGTTTAAATTTTTTCCTTTAGTGAGCCGATGTAAAGATCATCATCTGACCCCTCAGAACAGGAGCAGCGAATTAAAGCTTTCCGCCACTGCCAGCAAAAGCTGCCTTACCACTGCACCCTCGCGGTGGTTTGCCTGCCTTGAATTTTAACGCTGAAGGGCTACATCATGTAAAGATCATTGCTCAGTTACACTGCTTGGCTTCTTACCTCTTAAGATTCTTCCAGGGAGGTTTTCAAAGTTCTCACCTTCCAAATATCTTTGTCTGGCAGTGGCATGAAAACAAAAATCACTGAGCAAAAATGCTCCCCTGTGGAAGTTTTCAAGCATGGGAGTATGTAAATTGGAATCGGTTTCTGTCTTACAGCACAGCTAAAGACAGATAACTTCCAGGTGATATAGTTAAGAAAAACCCGGTGTTTCTTGGACAGCATTCCTTTTTTGACTTTTTTTAAATCAGCCCCTCAAACAGGGAAGGGGCAGGAATGAAAGAGACTGGACAAAATTGCCTCAAATCTGTTTTACAAGTTTTCAAAGGTTTTAGCCCAGGAGCATTCAAATTATCAGACAATTGGGACCTTTCTCACATACTGTGAGTATACAGATGCTCTGGCCATCAAACCAAACCATGAACCAGAAGAATTTGTTTGTAGTTAGTGTTATCAGTGGCTTGAATAAATCATCCTTGTGCTGCCAAATCTCTGCATAAATTAAAAACCAGCCATGAAGTACACAAAGGGACCTTGTCTGATTCTGACAAATACTTTATTCTGACCTTTTGTGGTGAATTTCTACACTGTAAATAAATAAAATATGACTTAAGGCTTTCTAGAGATTTACACTTTGTGATCTGGTGGCTAGAGATGATGCCACCTGCAGCAGACAAGCCATTCTTTTGTCCTGTTGTACACGGGTTTTCACAGAAAAAACGCTTAAAAGCAGCAGAAATCTACAAGCTGTTTTTTCGTACAGCGTCTATTCAAAAAGGGTGGCATTACATTTGCTGCCTACCAGATGAATAAACATGATAACCTCAATGCCAACAAATTGTTTAAGAGAAGGCAGAAGGCAAATACTATGTTGTCTTCTAGCCAAAGCTTCAGAGGACTTTGTCCTTGGTTTAAAAATGAGGTCAAATAAACCAACACCCACAGACTAGCACTCTTTTCAATGCCACCCTAGCAGGGGGCTCAAAGTCCCATCCAACCTGGCCTTGAATGCTTCCAAGCATGGGAAATTTAAAGCCATCCCTTCTTTTTCTATCGCTACATGCCGTTATAAAATGTCCATCTCTCTTGCAGTCCTTTTAGGCACTGGAAGGCTCCTAGAAGGCCTTCTCAGAGTCTTCTCTTCTCCAGGCTGAACAACCCAAACTCTGCCAGCCTGTTTTCCTAGGTGCTCCAGCCCTCTGATGATCTTCGTGACATCCTCTAGACTCCCTCCAACAGTTCTGTGTCCTTCTCATGTTGGGGACACAGTACTCAAGGTGGGGTCTTAGGAAAACAGAGTAGGGGGACAGAGTCACCTCCCTTTACCTGCTTCTTGTGTTGCTTTTCATGCAGCCCAGGAGACATTTGACTTTCTGGGCTGCAAAGGCAAGTTGCTAGGTCATTTCAAACTTCTCATCCACTAATGCCTCCAGTCATTCTCCTCAGGTCTGTTCTTAATCCATTCACTTCCCAGCCTGTACTTGTGCTTGGGATTGCCCTGACCCAGGTGCAGGACCTTGCACTTGGCCTTGTTGAACTTCGTAAGATTCACATGAATCCACCTCTCAAGCCTGTCAAGGTCTCTTGGGATGGCATCCTTTCCCTCCAGCACGTCCACCACACCACACAGCTTGGTGTCACTGGCAAACTTGCTGAGGGTGCACACAATCCCAGTATCCATGTAACCCACTAAGATTTTAAACAACTTCTTTTATAGCTGTGCCTTCTTTTTTCCTTTGAATAAGAAGTGTTTGTAAACATGTATTTTTGCAATGTGAAATTACTTTAGTTGCATAATGACTATAATTTGTCAGTATACAACAGAGCAGGCTAAGGTCAAATTTACATGCTGCTTTTGAAAGTACATCTGGCATTAGAAGAGCCGAGGATGCTGCAAGCTGAAGAAACAAAAGCTTCCCCTCACGTCCATTCACTTTGCCAAGTGGCCTCCCTAGTTTTTGTTTGAAGCTGAAATTAGCTAGCTTGGACTGGTTTGGAAATTCATTTTTGCTGAAGAGAGGAGGGCTGTTCAGTTGTGGGAAAAACTGTTTAGTAACAAGGTGTCAGATAGCTTTGAGCCCAAGCTGAAAACCTAAATTGTTCCTTTCTGTTTGCTAACTATGCTTAGACTTGAAGTACTACTGACTGCATGGGCTAGGAGCAATTTGGCTACTTTGCTTGAGTGCCTGGGTATAAAAGCCCTTAGGAGAAAATCCATCAAGATAAAAAAAATCTTTCAGACCAACATGATATGTTTCAATTAAGCCTGCTCCAGTTAATGTGAAATCTTGAGTTTCATTTAGCCTTTGCTGCATGTTTGGGAAGCCATAATCTCAAAATACAATTAAAGTCACTTTTGCTGAGACAAACAGAAAGGCTAGGGGGTATTTAAATACCCAAATCCAGATATATGTTCTGCAGGATTCCTGCTAACTGATCCTGAAACTTTTCGACAGCACAAATGCCCACAAGCTTTCAAATTAAAGAAGCTCCCCAGGTTCACCAACTTCTGCTTCTGGGACAACTCAAAACATGGGTCTGTTTCATTCAGCCTTATCCTGAACACACCAAACCCGGATCACGGCCTGCCACAGCCTACCCTCTAAGTGGCTTGGCATGCAGCATCTGCCAATCACAACTTTTTTCAGAAAAGACCAGGAAGACATGATTGCTTCCAAGACAGAGAGAGCACTGGGAGTTGGGATCTGCAGCTTTGGAGGTAAATGCCTTGCCCTTTAGGATAACTAAACATGGAGTTTTCTTCTCAGACAACCTCTGCATCACAGGATTCTGCAACAAACAGCCACTGTGGGAGACAGGGTCTCATTCCTGACATGGTACAGAGGTGCCCTCTAGAGACAAGAAGCAGACTGGAACCAGAGCTGGCCACTGTTGTATGCTGGAGCAGACAAGGAGGGGTGATGGCCGCATCCCTGCCCTAGTGCTGGGTATGGAGGGAATGATGGGCCTTGCTTGGCTCTCAAGAGAGAAGAATTTATTCTCTCTCTTCAGCAGCAGGAGGTACCTCACTATAAATCACAGAACCACAAGATACTGTATTTTGACCAGAAATTTTAGGGGCTCTAGGATTTACAGGAAGTTTTCTGCAGCTAACTCTGCCAGCTCCCCATTCTGAAGCACCCAATTCTTACAAACGTTTTAAAAATTGCCTGCTACCAAGATTATCCTGAAGTGCCCAAACACATCAGGACATCCAGATTTCTAGCCTCAAAACAGTGTATCCCTGATGTAACTGGAAGTCTGCTGAGACACAGCTTTGCCCAGTAGAAGCTGTCCTTTATTTCTGTGACCTCTACCACGGCTGGCTGAACCTTGCTATGCTTTCGGTGAAGAAACTTTCCTAATACCCCAGCTACATATGCCCCTGGTGTAACTCATCCTATTGCTTGCTACTCGGGAGAAAAGACTCACTCCCACCTCACTACACCCTTTTCTCAGGTAGTTGTAGACAGTGATAAGGTCTCCCTTATCTCCCGATCTTGCTACCAGGCCTCCAGGCGCGTCCTCCCGCAGCGCCTCCCGCCACGACGGGAGGGAGTGGGATGGGGCGGGATGAGGAGGAATGCGGCGGGATGCGCAGACGACGGAGACCCCTAGTGGCACCGAGGCACAGCCGGGAGAGATTTTAGGTCCTGCTGCCTCATGCAGGTACCTGGTGAAATGTTTGTGGAAAAAGTAAAGCCTGTTTCTGTTCAAAAGAGGGAAGAAGCAAGTTCAGTGTGAATAATTGCCACAAAACCAGGTCCACAAAGTCTGACTGTTTGCAGGTGGCACACACTTACTGTTTAGCCTAACACTGTTTAAGTCTTACAAAGCGAGCTTAAGAAGGGAGAAGAACTGTTAGAGAGGAAAAGGAGGGTCCATTCAAAAGTGGGATGTACTCAATTCAACCAAGCCTTACCTTAGTGTCCTGTGTCCAACACTGACATTAAGCAGTTGGCACCAAAAGCATAAGGCCAGACCCTTCCTTAGGACACTCCAAATACTCTTCTGACTTCATAATTTTCAGCGCATGCTAGGTCACATACTGGTGTTGTCTATTTAGGGTGTCTCACTGTAGTGCAGACATGCCTTATATGCATGGGGCTGCAGTGGTGCGGCACAGTGGCTGGCCGTGGGCCATCCTGTCCCATCCCATCCCATCCCATCCCATTCCATCCCATCCCATCCCATCCCATCCCATCCCATCCCATCCCATCCCATCCCATCCCAATCCCATCCTGTCCATGGCACTCACCTGCCTGGGTCTGCCATGGAGCCACCAAGACCTTGTCAGGGAGGCAAGAGCTGCTCCTTTCTGCAGGAGGTCTTTCTTAAGCAGGTGTAAGAACTATAAGACAGATAGTTCTGATGCCTGCAGGAGCTGTCAGCTGCTTAGAGCTAATAAAAATACCCTCTGTAATTTAAAACCGTAATTTTTCTCAGTTTTTTTGTGTTTGAACCAATTTTTTGTATGCACATGACTCAGTTAATTGGGCTAAACTGACAGTTTTATTGAAGAAAAAGTATAACCTATTATATACAAACACATATAAAACACAGTCTATTTGCAAAATATGTGTGATAAAAACGAACCAGATCTAATCGTAATGTGTCTGAAGGGGAATCATAGGCTGGTGTTACAAAGACATGCCAAGAACACTCTGGCAGCAGAATGGCCTGAGGACTGCTGAATGCCTGAGGCACTGTCCCTGCATCCATCCCTGCTGCGCTTCCCTGTGTCACTCTCTCAGAGGATGCTGCTAAGGCTTGGAGCATCTGTCTCCAGGCACCTGCCTGGCACTGGGAGCAGGGCACTGCTGCTGCTGCTGCTCCCGTGGGCGCTGGGTGCCAAAGAATGCCCTGCGCACAGCCCTGAGTGCCCTCCTGAACAGGGACTGTCGCTGCAGTCGCACCGGGGCGTGAATGGCTGTGAGAGAAGGAGATCTGTCTCCAAGGGGCTGTGAGGGCAACAGGGAAGCTCCTGCCTGCACTGAGGGCACTTCCCAGGAAGGAGCAGATGGTGCACGGCCAGTGCTCCTGACCATGGGTGTGGTGCTGCCAGCCTGCCCTCGCTGGGGTGACACTCGGCTTGGGGATATGGCTGGCTCATCCTTGGTGTCCATAGAATCAGCCACGGCAGGAGATGTGGTCTGCAGTTTGCTGATAGCTTCTCCTGTTGCTGTTGTGCTCTTATCCTCTTCCCATTGAAAAAGCTCTTGGTCACTGTACTCTTCTGACATGTCTCGGGACTCCTGGCTTTGGCTGCTCTCTCCCCACCTCTCTGAGGGCACTGGACATGTGATGTCCTCTTCCAATATCTCATGGGACTGCTCCTTGTCAATATTGTTTTCCCAGTCCTCGTCTTCATTGGACAAGCTCCCTGGATCACTGGGAACATGGACTTCAAGCCACTGCAGCACCTTCTGCCTGCTCGAAATGGCCTCCAACCTCTCTGGGCCTGTTGGCAATGGCTGGTTGAGAAATGCGTTCCCCTGGCAGGTGAGAAAGGAGAGAGGGGCATTTCTTGAGGAGTTCTTCCTCAGCTTGAGTAAGACCTTTTTTACACTGAGGTGGCAGAGCCCTGGAATAGGCTATCCAGGGAGGTCACGGAGTCTCCTCTGGAGACATTCCAAAGCCATCTGAACATTTATGTGTGTAACCTGCTCAAGGTGGCCCTGCCTTGGCAGGGTGTTGGACTGGATGATCTCCTGAGATCCCTTCCAGTCCTAATATTTGTGATTCTATGTGATTCAGTGATTCTATTATTTGTAAAGATCACCTGGCTGCCTCCAGGGAATGCCTGCTGGAGACTTGGCAGCAGCAGCTGCTGGGACAGGGCTGTGGGAGGTGATAGGGCTGCAGTGGTGCAGTGCAGCTGCTGCCCCTGGGCAGAGGGAGGCTCATTCCCCTGTCCCATCCCATCCTCTCCTTGGCAGTCACCTGCCCAGGTCTGCCATGGAGCCAACAAGACCATCTCAGGGAGGCAAGTTGCTCCCTTGCCCTCCTGCTTTGGGAGCTCTTTCTCCTCCAGGCTGTCCTGCTGCTGTGGCAGGATAGCATTCCTCTGTGGAGCCCTGCACCTGGGATGGGCCTGGCCAGTTTTCTCCAGCCCTTGCAGAGGCTTCCGCTTGCTTGACATGATGGCTGGGGGGCTCCCTCCATCCTGCAAGCTCTGGGGGTGGAGGAGCAGTCTGAGCCTGTCCCCATGGAGGGACAAGGCCTGGGCCTGACTCTCCTGAGGTGCTGCCTCTGGCTGCCTGTGATGCACCCTTTGGAAGCAAGACCAGGAGGAGGAAGAGTGGGATGGAGGCAGCTGCCTTGGCACAACATCCCCCATAGCGCCAGAAAATCCAGGCCCGGCCCCGCGCCAGCTCCGTGGGCCCCCTCCCACCCCTGGCCTGTCCCCCGGCCACCCCCTGCCCCGTCCTTCACCTGGTGCACCCTCTCCATGCTCGGCAGCCCCTTGTGGGCCTGGGAGCTGTCATTCTTCAAATGGCTCTCCATGTCTGTCTTTGACACCCTCTGCTGCAGGGCTGCCANTCTGTGGAGCCCTGCACCTGGGATGGGCCTGGCCAGTTTTCTCCAGCCCTTGCAGAGGCTTCCGCTTGCTTGACATGATGGCTGGGGGGCTCCCTCCATCCTGCAAGCTCTGGGGGTGGAGGAGCAGTCTGAGCCTGTCCCCATGGAGGGACAAGGCCTGGGCCTGACTCTCCTGAGGTGCTGCCTCTGGCTGCCTGTGATGCACCCTTTGGAAGCAAGACCAGGAGGAGGAAGAGTGGGATGGAGGCAGCTGCCTTGGCACAACATCCCCCATAGGGCCAGAAAATCCAGGCCCGGCCCCCAGGCAGCTCCGTGGGCCCCCTCCCACCCCTGGCCTGTCCCCCGGCCACCCCCTGCCCCGTCCTTCACCTGGTGCACCCTCTCCATGCTCGGCAGCCCCTTGTGGGCCTGGGAGCTGTCATTCTTCAAATGGCTCTCCATGTCTGTCTTTGACACCCTCTGCTGCAGGGCTGCCAGGGGCTCCAGGGGAGATGCAGCCTCCTGTGGGAAGTGCTCTCCTGAGAGTGGGCACTTCGGCGCTCCTTCAATGCCCCCATGGCCAAGGCCCCACAGTGTCACAGTGGTCTCTGGGCACGATGCAGCCCCTCATCACAAAGCCCTGGCAGCTGAGCCCAGACCCTGCTCCCAGTGCACATCTTCCATGACAAATATAAGAAATTATACAAAAAACATTTTATCCTTCAGTTCTTATACCTTAAGCAGAGATAAGAACTATAAGACAGATGGTTCTGATACCTGCAGAAGCTGTCACCTGCTTAGAGGTAATAAAAATACCCTGTGAAATTTAAAACTGTACTTTATCTCAGCTTTTTGTGCCTGAACCAAATTTTTATATGCACACAACACAGATAAATTGGGTAAATTGACAGTTTAGGTTAAGAAACTCTAATATTTACTATATAGATAAGTGAAATAAATTTTATTTGCAAAGTATTTGTAGTAAAAATATGAAACAGATCTAATCATAGTGTGTCTGAAGGGGAATCATAGGCTAGTCTCACAAAGCCACAGCCAAGAGTAGTCTGGCAGCGGCATGGCCTGACTGTCATCGACACATCAAGACCTCCATCCATATCTGGGTTGGAAGCTGCTCCTCCTGCTGCGGGAGTTCTCTTCCAGTGTCTCCTGCTGCCATGGCAGGGTGGCATTTGTCCTCGGAGCCCTGTGCTTGGGACGGGCCCGGCCATTCCACTGCAGCCACTGAGGAGGGCTCTTCTTGCTTGGCAGGGTGCTTGGGTGGTTCCTGCCTCCTGAGAGCTCCGGGCAAGCAGAGGCAGCCTGTCCCCATGGAGGGATGGGGCCTGGGCCTGCCGCTCCTGAGGTGCTGCCTCTGGCTGCCTTTGTCCCATCTCCAGGAAGGAAGAGGAGTGGGATGGAGTAGCTGCCTTGGCACAGCATTCCCCACAAGGCCAGCATGCCCAGCCCCAATCCTCCAGGCAGCTCCGTGCAGCCCCATCCCACCTCCGGCCTGCCCCTCACCTGGTGCATCCTCTCCGTGTCGGCAGCCCCTTGTGGGTCTGGGAGTTGTCATTCTTCAAATGGTTCTCCATGTCTGTCTTTGACACCCTCTGCTGCAGAGCTGCCAGGGGCTCCAGGGGAGATGCAGCCTCCTGTGGGAAGCGCTCTCCTGAGAGTGGGCACCGCAGGGCTCTGCGCTCCTTCAATGCCCCCACAGCCAGAGCGGGGCCCTGCAGTGTCACAGTGCTCTCTGGGCATGATGTGATCCCCTCACCACAAAGCCCTGGCACCTGATTCTGTTCCCAGTGCAGGTGTTCCATGCCAGACACAAGAAACTATATAAAAACATTATTTTTGGTTTTAAATCGGGTTTTTTTATGCACATGACTCAGTTAATTGGGCTAAACTGACAGTTTTATTGAAGAAAAAGTATAACCTATTATATACAAACACATATAAAACACAGTCTATTTGCAAAATATGTGTGGTAAAAATGATGAACCAGATCTAATCGTAATGTGCCTGAAGGGGAATCATAGGCTGGTCTCACAAGGCCACAGCCAAGAGTAGTCTGGCAGCAGAATGGCCTGGGGACAGCTGGATGCCTGAGGCACTGTCCCTGCACCCATCCCTGCTGCGCTTCCCTGTGTCACTCTCTCAGAGGATGCTGCTAAGGCTTGGAGCAGCCGTCTCCAGGCACCTGCCTGGTGCTGGGAGCAGGGCACTGCTGCTGCTGCTGCTCCCGTGGGTGCTGGGTGCCAAAGAATGCCCTGCACACAGCCCCGAGTGCCCTCCTGAACAGGGACCATTGTTGCCATCATGCTGGGGACAGGGGAGGAGAGCTGTCTCCAAGGGGTTGTGTGGACATCAGACTCCTGTCTGCACTGGGGGCTCTTCCTAGGAAGGAGTGGATGGTGCAGAGCCAGTGCCTGTGGGTGTGGTGGCACTGACCTGGCCTGAGTGCTGCTCCCCATGAGGGCTGGGCCAGGCCTGCCCTCATTTGGACAACATTTGACTCGGGGATGTGGCTGGGTCACCCTTGGTGTCCATGGGACCAGCTGGGCCAGCAGACATGCTCTGTAGATTTGCTCCCATCTGAATTTGAAGTCAAAAACTTGTTTTAGTACAGCTGGACATGACACAGCACGGAGTCTGGCAAAGCTTGCTTTTCTCCCTGTCCCAGGACAGCCTATGCTTGTATCATAGTTTGTCACATCAGAAACAAGGTCAAAGTATGCAGAGCTACACACACCCTTCAAGTACATACAATCCCCAATGATAAGCCCAAGTTAGGTAGGTAATATAAGCCACTATTGGGCAATTACGGCTCTCAGTATGTTTTCTTTAGAGGCGTGCATGATATCTGCCAGATAGCACAAGTATTTCACTTCCTGCAATCAAAGAGCAGGGTCCCAACAGCAGAAGTGAAAATCCAGCCTCTTGCTCTGAAAATTCTGCATGGGATTAGTTCAAAACTCAAGCTCCTGCTGAGCTGGGAACAACCGGCCCAGTCACTTCATGTGGGAGCAACAACCGCTTGAGGAAGCAAACTGCTGCTATTGCACCTCAACACAGAGGCAATTACATGGGGCTGAAGCTTTACACCTTGACTTCCCTGTGAAAATATGTTGCCTTTACACACTCACTTGCAAAGGGTATGTTCATGCTAACAAAATCCTAATAATACCAGTCTTTCTTACCTGTTCCTTTAGGGATCAAAACATGTCCCTGTAATTCATAGAACAAGCATCAGTATTGGGAAGTCAGGGTGCAATGTGTATCCAATGAACAAACCCCAGTGTCTGTAGTACTCAGTTGTACATTAATGGAGGACTTGGAGTGCTGGGCTGGACTCGATCATCTTAAGGGTATCGTCCAACCTAAATCTGGTGTGTTTTTATGGGTGACACATGCCCACCTGTTTCTGGCATCCTCTCAGATACAGGACTCAAGCCTAAGTTGACACAATTTGAAATTGCTAAACAAGGAACTGGATATCTAGTTTATAATTGGGAAACTACTTGCAAGGAAAAGGGCAATTGCAGCTTCGCTCTGTGCAGGTAGTAGTACCAGCTAGACAAAAGGACTCTATGCAAGTAACAGTCCGAAACATTCTCTGTCTAGCAGGAGAAAATGCACTCCTAATTTTCCCCTTCCTTTCCTCAGAAGACCATTAGAAACTAGATGCAGACCAGAGGAAAGCTCTGTGCTTCTCCACAAGTTCTCTAAAACCCAAGGAGGTGCACAGCACATCCACAATTGGCTGACGGTGAGTGTTTAACAGATGTTACACTCTGCATAATCTAGAAATAAGATGTATTTCTTACCTGGCTTGTTTGAGGCTGCAGGGGGTGAAGGGCCTCAAACCCAAGACTTAAAAGGGAAGGAACAGGAAAGCAGGGAGAGGTAGCTGCCAGCTGCCACCCCATCAGCACCACAAGTGGTGAATACTGATAGGTCTGTGCCAGTATTCTTGAAGTGAGCACCTTTAGGAAAAGATGACAACCTTGCATATCTTTGGACATGAGGCACATTGTACAAGTTTCAGCAACAGACAAGGATGGTCTGAAGTCTTGAGGGGCAAAAGGTTGGAAATTAATAGCAGACTTTCTATTAAGAACACAAATGTAAGGAATATAAAGGAATATAAATTCTTGTAAAGAAAACTCCACCCATTGTAGATGCTATAGGAAATAAAAGACAGGAGGACTTCTGTCCCAATTTTATTTTATTTTTTTTACAACATCTGCTTCAATGAAAGATTGAAACAGTCAAACTAAGACATTATATGCTTATACCATTTACAATATTTACAGAATATACATTTTTCTTTTTTGCTCAGCAGGTAATTATAGCCACTTGGGACAAAAGTGCAAGTGAAAAGAATCACTGGTGTAAAAAGTTAAACTTTCCTGTTGATCATGTTGCAATGCTTGAACTAACAGAAGTAGCCAATGGGGTAAATTCTCTTTATAGTAACCAAGCACAGATGTCACTTCAGTGACAGATTCTGCTCAGCCATGTTTACACTAAGCCTAAACCAGAAGGAAGCTATTAATCAATCTAGAAAATTGATGAGTGAGTTCACAGGTGATCCCATCTTCATTTTAACATTGAAAAGCAGAATTGCAGTGTTGAATTTTCTATCGTGCACATAGATAGCAATTAATTTCAAATGCTCAAATGTTGTATTAAATACTAAAATATATTTTAACTTCCTTATTGTACATGCTATAAAATTACACTAAAAATTTCAAGTTTCTGAAGTAACAATTACCCTTTTGCATATATATTCTCTACATAATTTTAAATATTTAGGTTTTTTTTTTTAAAAACCCAGGATAAAGATATACTAGCTCCAGCATGGCTGCATTTTATCATAACATCTACCAGAGTCCCATACATAACCAAAGCCTCATCTAAAAGCTAGTTTTGAAGACATTCTACTTTGGTTTCCCTCTCATTTTCTAAATCACATTTCCAAAGGTAGCTGTGCTACCTTTTAACTTCAAGTTATGCCCTATCTGGAGTGAGGGCTGAACTTCAGCCCCTTCCAACTAATAAGCCAAGTTGCAGAGCCACCGATGGACAAGCAGCAGGTGATGTTTTTCACCTCTTGGAGTGTTCCTTCAATACAGTACTGCAACCTCCAGGTCAGACATAATTTAATTCTGTCAATACTCGACAACAACAGGAATTACTTTAGACCTGAATTTTGTTAAACGTACAAGGGAGTGCCTTTCCATACACAACCTGTACAGGCCCAAGTGCAAAACAGAGTGCACGGTGGTCTCAGCTACATGGTGTTCAACAAAAAGCAGTTCCAATTCTACAGATACATCTTATCACCCACCCAAGTGATTTTCTTCATGGTTGTATCCTCAGTAGCACCAACCATTTAAATTTTAAATCTTCAATATATATACATACGTCTTTTAATAATTTATATACACACACATAGATGTGGCATCAGTGTGTGGAGAAACTTATTTACAGTTACTTGGAAAAATGAAATTTTTCAATTTACAATATACGAAAACAAAATTGGCATTTGTGCTTTCTGTTTGTACAGGAGTAATTTTTGTCATTTCAAAAAAGTTCATATTTTTATTAGCATCAAGACATGTCACATGATGAAAAAAGTTGTAAAACAACTAGGATTGAGAATCATAGAGCATTAATTCTCCTCATATACCCCACTAAGCCTACAGAATAGCTGCTTTCTATAAAAATTCTCTATTCAAACCCCTCTGTGCTTACCCAAGCTTGCTTGAGGATCTTCTTAATAAATAATAACACACAACAGAAGAACCATGCATCCTGTCTTGCACTGTGCACATTCATAAGATAAAAGTTTCTGCCTTCACTGAGTAACACATTGATACACGCCACTTAAACCTCACTTTTTACTCGGGACCTCAAAGTGCTTTTAAAAGAAGGAAATACCCCAGTTCTACACAGCAGTTAAGAGGCACAAGGAATAAGGCTTGAATTACTGTCTTCAGACACTGGCCTGGCCATGGAAACTAAGGACTTCAGCTTCAGGTTCTCCCTGATCTCTTTCTTGGACTGAAGAATTCTGTTTTCTCAGGTAATCTCTACTCCTGGAGGTACACACTTGTTTATGGTGTGTAATGTTAACAATAACAACAACAACAAAAAGGAGCTACACAGCCCAAACTGCCCAACTGTATTTCAATGCCCAGTTGTATTTCCATAAAAGTACTTTTCTCTTGAAAGCATGAAATGGTCTCATAAGAAAGCTTTTAAATTAAAAACAGAGCTAGGTTTAATCTTCATTAAATAAATACAGGTAGTCTGATACAGCAGGCTCTAAGTACTTCTTTGACTGGGCTAACAAGTGTTTTCTGGCCAATAGTTTCAGCACCAGTCTGTATAGAAGTTACTGCCTGCCTGATGTGTTTACACTTAAGTAACCATTGGAGACCAAAAAGGTATTGCTAAGATATACAGTTTTAAATAATTCATTAAAAACTTACAGTTAATTTCATATTTTTTTTCTTAAATACAAAGACTATCAGACTGAGTGCTGAAGAACAACTGCTGCCATCCATCTCAGGAACTAAAATAAACACCATGTGTACCATTACTTTGTAAGCATTTCAATTATTTTAGGAGTAAGAGATCTTTAGTGTCCTAGTAGGAAGTCATAGCATTCACATCCATTTCAGGAAACATTCACCTTTTCCAGACCACAAGCTACTCTTCTTTTAGCCATTATTTGTGTGCACTTTTGCAACATTTTTCCACAGGCTTCTTGTAAATGGAGTTTTCTTCTAGTCCTCTGTTTTGACTAACTACCCTCTTAGAGATGGCTGCAAGATCCCTTTTTCAACAAGGTGAGATTTCAGGGTTTTATACACACTTAATTGTTGTTCAGGCTGAAGTATCAACAGCTGTTTCAGTAATTTGCTGGGATTTGGACCCCTGTGAATGAAAGAAAGAAATTTTTTTTTGTGACCACAGCTCTAAAAGAGTCTTTTACATTTCTTCTTGCTGCCCAAACAATGCCCTCCCTTTTTGAGGACATGAAGTTATGGATTTCTCCCAGTCTGTCTCCTCAGGATGCATGGGCCAGCATTACTGGCAAAGCATACTCTTAGCTCAACACAAACAGAAATTAAAAAGCTTTTCTATTTGCTGTCAAATGGGGTTATTAAGAAGGCTTATGACAAATAAGATTCCCTGATTCATCCTTTATCACTGTAATCAATGTTTTTATTAGCAGATCTTCATTGCCTACCAGATAAGCTATGCACTACTGAACTAAAAGGGAAATTGGCCAAGTCAGTAAAGACAACTGCAAATTAAAGCAAGCTTTTCTAAATATCAGCCTCGTTTTTAGCTAGCCATGTACTTACAATCTGCTTCTAAGATGAACCAAATATAAGGCACAGAATCTATTGCTGATTAGGTATGTAATAATTATTTAGCCATAGGCATTTACAAAACTAAGGGCGTGTCTTGGTTTGGCTTCTTGACCCACCCCTGCCTCAGAAACCAAAATGTCTGTTGTAAGGGAATTGTGATTCCCATGATTTCTTCTTGAAAGCTGGTGTGGTTCAGGGAAGATGAGCAATATTTTAGGAAGTTGTCTCCTTTCTTTAACTATAGTGGTTTTGGTCAAACAAAATCCCAAGCCAAGCAACTGAGAAATATTGAAACTCACGGGAAGAACTGCAGCCTCACAACCTACAGGCTCTTCAGGAACCACACAGGGAAAGCAGATGCTGCACAATGCTCCTGCCTGAAACCCCATCCTACACCTCTCTGTAATCAGTGAAATCTAGTAAAACTTCTAAAAGGCTTCTTCACAAAATTTTCTGGTATTTTGGGTACATGGGTTACCTTCAACAACAGTTACAGAAACATTAAGGCATAGCTTGAACCTGACACAAATCGTAGGCAGGGACATTATTTTCTTAATAGCCTGTATTTAAAGTGATTGGATAAATCCTATTTAGCCACTTGCAATCTCTGGTATGCTAACATAACTCCTATGCATTCATTATGGCACAGCTCCTATGCATGCTTCAGTAGTTAATATTGTAAAAAGTCCATACCTTATGAAACTGGTGATATAGACGTGAACGAAAGTGGCCATCAAGTACTGACAATCAAAGCGATCCATTATCCCACCATGCCCAGGAATTGTGTCTGCAAAATCCTTTTGGGTGTAAAGGACAAGGAGGGGAAAGAAAAAAAAAAAAAAAAAAAACCAACAAAGCAAAGATGGTCAGTGGTTCCCACAAAACACACTAACGATGTTATCACTTGGCAGCAGCACCTTAGGGCTGCAAGTAAGCCATGGTTTCACTGCACAGAGCCAAAAGTTAGCAAGAGGCTCCCTTGCTAAAGGAGTTTTTAGCTGCAACGAAGGGTCAAGGGGTGAGGAAATAAAAAAAAAGAAGAGAAGCAGCAATTTGTCCACAATACTGCATAAGAGGACTGCAGTAGGTCAGGTGCAGGCGTGCCAGTACTGAGAATACTTGTGTGCCTATACACACTTCATTTTGTAGCAAACCTCTTAAGCTACTGGCTGTTGTTTCTTGCCTCTGCAGAATCTAATTCTCCTCTTTAATGCCTTTTTTTTGTCCTCTACCATAGTTAAAAACTGTAATATGTGCATACAATATAAACACATCCAACAGAATCAAAAAACACAGTGAAAAAATGATCACTACTTAAAAAATATATATTTCTGATGCAAACAAAGCTCAGTACTCTACCTTTGTGTTACCTATGTTATCTATAGAACAGCTTTATCAATCAAAATGCATTCATAAATCCTTTCTGTCAGCCACAATCACTCATGTCCTCTCCGAGTGAAAACCGTGACCTTAGTCAGTCATGTGGGGTGACTGCCAGCAAGTTAAACTAGTCCTGCTCCATGCGGGGCAGGCATGGAGTGTCTAACCTAACCTACACATTGCCTTCAGCAACAATTCCACAGTATCTTTGACTTCCCAACAGTCCTTTGGTCATACTTTGGGCCCCAGAAATTTTAAAAAGAGTCTACTTTTTAATGTTCTAGTTTAAGTGCTGCTTTTCAGCAGCATTTTTTTCATCCCAAATTCCTTCTTCACACAAACAGTCTTTTGCTATATGGCCATACAGGTACGAGAGTGCTATGGCCAGCAAAGTGCTGGGCAAGCTGCTGGGACCAGCATGAGAAAGAGGGGTAGGTACAAGCACATGTACAGGAGCTCAGCACAAACAGAGAGGCCTACACACTTCTGTGCAAAGCACGTGCCAGCTTGGTGGACATATGGAACAACAACATGAACGACAACAAGCAACAGGGTAAGAATTACAGCAGTCATACCAAGACTCAAAGAAGATCAGGAGAAATTTGGGGCTGCCCTCTTACCATACTCCTGCTGCCATTTAATACCAGCCAGGGACAACATTGCCAAAAGCAACAGCGCACACCTTGCAATAAACAGAGGGTAGCAGGTCACATAAGTTGCCAATACACATTCCTGTTACCAGGCAGCACTCTATTGGCAAAGGCAGCCAAACATCTCATGCTTCACACCAGCATTTGCCTGTGACACAAAATCCACCGGTAAAAACCAGCCAGCCACAACCTGAAGGGTAAACCACTGTCAGCACTTCTTAGGCATCTACAGATTGCCTTTTATGTCAAGTATAATATCTCACATCTTGCTTGTCTAAACCACTTCTGCAACATGACTTGGAAGAGTAATCATTGGCTAAACTATGTAACCAAATTATTTGTAGATTTCCAGCACTGAAGTCACATGCTGACTATGCAGAGTTTGAAGAATATCACACACACACACGTATCTGATAAAACTAAGTCCTGCTTCTGATGCTAAAAACTAGCTCAAACATCATCACAACTTAGTAGAAACTCTAGCTACTACAATGAATGGTTTAAATAACCCTAAACCTTACCCCACCAATTTATCTAATCCAAAGAGAAAACCAAAACAAAACCAGCTTACAGGATTCATTACACACCTTAATTTTGAAGGCTCTTTTAAATCCACTGGCAAAAAATCCTCCAAATGGCCCAATTAACGAGGCAAATGTTGATAGTGCAAAGCTGTGCATCTGAAATGGGTACATATTCACCGTTTCCTACAAGGAAAATAATTAACACTGTTTCAATATGTTTGATTGTAGGCATTTTAAGCTTACATATTTAAAGGGTCGGAGAGTCCATACATGGAACTCTTGCTGGTAGTACTTTTTCACTCAGCATGGATGTGATGGTACTAACACATAGGATGCCATGTGGTGAAGAGAGTAAAATGCCAATCCTAACAGCAGTTACACACTAGCTGAAAAGAAAATGAAGTTCTATAGGCTTACTTCAGCTTGCCACTAATTCAGACCATAGCAAGCCTTTGTCCACTTCCCACAAAAACAATTCAAAGGTTGTTCTTCAAAAATATGTCTGCAAAATGCCTACGTGGCATCCATGTCCAGCACGAAGAGAATACAGGCCTCAGGAACACAGGCAGGTTCCCTTGGGTGACTCCAGCATTTCCATCCTGCTTGGGTGACCACATCCCCCATATGAGCAACAGAGAGGCTGATGGCATCGATTAAATTCTTAACCTTAAGCCTTACCAGCATTCAGATAACCTTCTAAAATGGTTTGGAAACCCATTTAAGCTGGGGAGCATGATTTCAATTTTAATCAAAGCCTGGGGTTTTTTTCCTCACCCATCCCAGCACAGCCTGAAGCAATGATGGCACAGAGTACTTCTTCATTTGGAAGAGCTCTGAAGGTTCACACTCTGTCACAAATCTGTTGGTTTCACTGTTGTATTCCACAGGGCAGACAAAGTACTGATGTTGAGCCAAAAAATAGGAAAACTGAAAAGCAAAACAAGAACTCTGGAATTAGGCATTCATTGCTACACTCAAAAATCATGTTTTAATGAATGGCTTTATCACCACGAGCTCAGGGTAATAAAAATCTTTCTAATAAGACACACAGAATGGAGAAAAGCCAGCCTGCTTAAACTAGAGAATGCCTCAACAAGGCAGATATGCAATGAGCTTAGTGATGATTTCCCAAATTGTTTTCTTTTTTCTGTCTCTCAGATTTGTATCCATTGGACATTTCTGCATTATAAAAATCAATAAATGTCATCCACTCATAATTTTTTGCAGTTCATTAAAACTTGAATGTCTCTTCTACTAAGTTTGGCTATTACGAGTTATGCTGACCTTGGTGACAAATTACTTATCACAACAGTGACTTATGCTCATATAACATCTGTGCATATCATTACAGTAAATTGTTTTCCAGGAGAAATATCATTATAAAGCATGTAACATAAAAGTACTATTTCACAAAGCATAAATAATGCTATTGATAAACTTCAATTTCAAAATAGGGATGCAACTAATAGATAAAACTATTCCAGATATTGTAACATGGTGAAAAACAGTCAATATAATCTACTCAGATGTTAAAACCTTGCCTACCCTTTCCAGCTAGTTATGAATTGGCAGAATTCTTTAGCCAAAAAAACACCAACTCTTCGGCTTTCAGCAGTTTGAGATGAAATAAAATTACTGATAAATTTGGTTAAGTAAAAATATGAAGACTGAATCTATACAAGGAAATTCCCATCCTCAGAAGTATTCAAGACCAGGTTAGATGGGCTCTGAGCAACCTGGGGTAGTGGAAGGTGTTCCTGTCCATGGCAGGGAGATTGTAATGAGATGATCTTTAAGGTCCTTTCCAAACACAACCATTCTATGGTTCTATGAATGTCCTGTGGTTACTTACAATAAATCCAAACACAACAGTGGAAAAGAAGCCTCCAATGAACCCTTCCCAGGTCTTTTTGGGAGACAGCTAGGCACAAAAGAGATAGTGTTAGTCCATCAGTTACATCACTGCACCCTTTTTTATTCCATTTCTTGATCTTGTTTGTGAAAATTAAGCTCCTACTTGGTTTTTCAAGAGTCTGTGTGAAATGCTGAATGTCAGTGGCTGCAGGCACTGAACATGATAAATGGAGGAGTATGGCCACGACTTGTCCCAGGTAAGCTGGGGAAGAGCCACACTTTGGTTGGTGCCACTGGGCAGTTTAAAGAGAAGGGAGAGCTCCCATCCCATGTGCTGCTGCTGCTTGGAGCCTGCTGCCAGCTCTGGCTGCCTCTGACCCTGATTAAGCAGCTGGACTCCCTTCAAGCAGAAGACTGGGAAACCTGCATGAACACAGCTCAGCTCTGCTGGAGAGCTCTGCAAGCAAGTGCCCATTTAGGTAGTGCCAGAAACCTGTGTGTGACACAACCACTGATGGGGATGCTCCTCAGGAGACACCAGCTTGCTGCCGACAGAACGGATAACCAATACAGAAAATAACTGGAGAGACCAGCACGCCAAGCTGTCACCAAATTCTATCACATTTTCAATTTAAGAAAAGTTTAGTATCAGAACCAACTGAATCCCCAAAAGTTAACATGGCAACATCATGAAAATAATTCATGGCTTTCTGTGTGGCCTTGAATATTCTACCAGAATAGGAAGATTAATGCTTGAGCCCTTCTCAGTCAACAAGACCAAATGAGGAGCAGGTATATATGACCTAATGGCTTATTTCAAATTACAATTTCTGTGAAGTATGTAGCTAAACCTGCACCTGAAATCTAAAAATAATGCAATTATCAATGATGATGCAATAGGCTCAAACTGTATTATCCTGTAATGCCAATATGACATTCACATTAATCCCAGTTTACCATAAACAAATTTTCAGGAACAGGATAATCAGTTTGGGCTTTTTTAGCAAAGATGTGAATCATGCAGTACAGTGTAAAGTATTTTTTTTCATTAATGTGTTTTTGAACAAGTAACAAAATTGCTATAAATTGTAAAAGCTTGTTAGAGAGGAAGTGCCTAAGCACCTACCTTAATTAATGGAGTTCTGCCAAAGAAAAATCCAAAAATATAAGCAGTAATGTCATTGCAGATAACACTTGAAATTGGAACCAGAAACCTAGAGAAAGACATTAAAAGTTTCATATAGAAAAACTGCCTGAACCTAAACACAGGACAAAAATTGAAAGAACAGAATTTCTTTCTGGGAAATTTTTCTGCAGTATTTAGAAGGAATTATGTTTCATAATATGTTTGCCTCATTCCCCCATAAGCACCACATTTAGCTATACTGGTTTTAGTGTTCAGCCAAACTAGATCATAATAGATTCATGTTAGTTCAAGTTAAAGTGTTATTTTGGTACATGAGCTTAAAACATGAACAGGCTGGTTTTTTCCTATTAGGCTTAAAGACTGGTACCACAGGTAAGAAGAAATCAACAGATAAAAACATGTTAATGTTTTTGGTAACATCAAAACAAGCAAATTACTCAAAAAGTTTAAATGACAGCTCAATTAAAAAAAATAGCTTTCCTTGTATTTTTTCCCCCCTTGTCAGTTTGGAGCAGCTTTTTAAGTGTTCTTTGCATGCAGACTGCATCTGAAATTGTTATTCAAGCCTATGAAGCTCTTTTTTTATTCCCCATTTTCAAAGCACGGATGTATTAATAAGCTAAAAGTCAGATTTTTTGATGACATGCCAAATTGTCTAGCAAGAGTGGCAGTAAGAACTAGTAGGCTAGCAAAGCAACTATGTTCAGTTTTGACACATGAACATAATCACTGCGAAGAGAATTTGTATACAGACACTTCGTCAAAGGCTTTGGGCCTTCTTTCTAACTATAAGTATGCTCTGCCTGCAATAATCTCCCCAGATGTACATATATCAGGAAAAGGAGAACATATGGCATTATGTCCTTGGAAGAATAAAAACCATCTTCCATGTGTTTTTTCCTTTTTTCTCAACTTGAAATTCACCCTGGCCCTGAGGAAGTGAGGGGTAGCAAAACACATCCACTCTCTGAGGAGCGGCTTTACGTAATCAAGTTTATCTGCATTGCCACAATTTAATGTATCACTGGAAATGGGGCACAAAGACCGCCCAACAATAACCAAGATTAAAACTCTTAGAATATTTTAAGTATTCTGAATTTATTTGAACAGGGAAGGCTGCAGGGAATGTGGCCAGATTAGGGATTTCAGATTACATGGTCCAACTTCAATAGCTCTGAGCAACCTGAAGCTCCCAAGTAATTGCAAAAGAATTGCTGGATATTCATCTGTTCAGCAAAATGCTGTGGAAACTATTTGACCTAGCATGCAATCAATCCTATTCCTTGTAAGTAAATGAAGTGGTTGTTCAAAACTATCAGACTTGTGTCTGTCAATCTAAAGATAAAGAGGTTTCTGCTTCCTCTCCTGTATGCTTTACCTCATCACTCCCAATTCTTCCCATTCCCCTTCCAATTAGACATTAATGCTCCCATAATTTGTACTGCTTTAACTGTTCCCACAATTATTCCCTAACCAGATCTATGCAAAAGAACCAACCTTTCGATGCAATAGAGGTACAAATCAGTTTGTTACTGTCCCCTTACCAGATCATGCCTTCAAAGAGATTTTGGATGACAAGATGAGATTGAGTTACAGTGATCAGCAAAGTGACATGAGTCCATGCGAACTGTTAACAATGCAACAACACAACAGTTAGTGAAAACACCGACCCGTACACCTCCATAAATCCTGGCGCCTCAGCTACAGGAGCTACTGAGGAGCTCCCCGGGAAGACCACTGCTAGTGATAATGTCAGAGATGTGTGCATACAGTATATCACAAGTGAGCTGGCTTTCTGAAGCACGTTCTGAAACTCCAGCAGGTCTCTTCATCACTTACCTCCACCCAGAATTTTTTAACATGTGGTTTAACACCTGATTTAATAAGACATGCACCTCCAGCATGAAAGCAGCAAAGAAGTTTAAGCAATGTGATATTCTGTATATACATACAACAGACATGTTAGAACTGTAACAGTAAAAATGGCAATGAACTACTCATGAAAGAGTCATGTTACACAGATGTGGATCTCTCTCAGAATACTCTTATGAAACATGAAAATTCTCAGGATTAGCAAAAATAAAGTGTTTGATTTTAAGGGCATGGTAATTTAAACAATCATTTAGTTCAGTACTACTGTATGTACTTGGTGTTTAACCTGTAGAGCCAGTGTACAATAAAGTGGTTTCCAAACAGGTTACCAGTAAAGATTCTGCAATAGATTTTATTTTCCAAACACTTTTAAAACAAGAACTGGTAGTTTTCTCATGATACGCCAAATTTAAGCACTCTAAATGTCTGGGCCATTTACACTCAGAATGTCCTACTTTAATTCTCTTATCACGTGTTTTCCTAGGCAGCCAGACTCTACTTCCAGATAAGACAACTCAAGAAGCCTGAAAGGGAGAGGCAGGGAGGGATACAAAAAAATGACAAAAGGTTTCTGAAAAGGTTACCTTCTGGTTAATTAAAGCAGCTCTGTAGCAAAGTTTTCAGTATTTGTACAGTGACATTGGAATACCACCTAAATATAAATGCCTACTCTACTAGAATCGTGAAAGAGTTTGGTTGGAAAGGACCTTAAAGATCACGTTGTTCCAACCCCCTCACCACACGCAGGGACACCTTCCACTAACCAGGTTGCTCAGGGCCCATCCAGCCTGGCTTTGGACACTTCCACAGATGGGAGAGACTCTCCTTTTCTTCTTAAACACTATGTTGCCACACAGCAGATATATGGCTTCCCTCTGTTTTGTGGCAATTCCTGGGTAGTCACATTTTAATGTTTTCTGGGCAGACACCAAGTCAGGTGACTGACACTACATATTTTCACCTTCTTTCCAGAGGAGGAAAAAAGAAAAAAAAAAATAATGGCAAGTTAATATATTTAGATTGTGCCAATCTGAAGATCAGGAGGGGTTTTTTTGCTGATTAGAAGATAAAGACTATTCCTCCTAGAAAAGCTGCATCTCACTGTCAAGTAAGCTCTCCTACACACAGGGTACATTATTTTGAGTAAAAGATTTTTTTTCCATGCTATTACAAGGCTCAGTTAAGTCCTAGCCAGAATTGGGGATCCTCAATGGTAAAGTGCTGCCTAAAGCAGTGCAGAAACAGAAGGGTTAACTGCATTCCCAGAGCTTTAGGAAATCTTTAAGTTGTGCAATGCACTGATTGCTCAAGTTCTTTCAAGGCAGGAGCTGTACTGCATTGCTGTTTCACTGTGATTTCTAATCATTCCTATATAGAAGTGGGTGGTGGGGCACTGTCATTGGGTGTTTTATTTGCTTTGGTTTTAACCTGTAATGTTACAAAATTAGTTTTCAACCTGTAAGATACACATAAGAAAAAGGTCCATGCTGTTGTTTAGCTACTATGCTGATTATTAGGTGGACAAATACAAGAAATGAGAATGTTGGTTTCTTTTAAATACAGCAATGATCTACTGAGACACTGCAGAGCAGAAGACCAGAATAGCTATGAAGTGTCACAGAATAAATATCCCACACAGGGGTTAAGATCAAGTTCCATTCGTGGTCTTCCCACTTCAGTGGGGCCTCTAGAAAGCAACACTTGAGTCACAAGAACCACTTTCCACACAATGCTGAACTGTTCAGTTCAGACCTGGCAGGGAGATGCATCCCCCTTCTCCAGCAATCTCTTTCATATCAGCCTATCGCTAAGGGAAACATATCATGTTGGACATGCACAAGGCCTCACCAAGGACAGCTTGTACTGACTGAAAGGCCACATCCTGGGATATAATAATAATCACCATAATCTGGAAGGTGAACAGATACAGTCCAACATGACTTGATGTTACTCTCAATTTAAGCACATTTTCCACACCCCTCTTCCGACCGATTTTATGAGCATATGGACATGACTGTTTCTAGTGACATTCATAATGTGAATGACCACAGCAAAGTGGGTAATACACACCATGTAAAACTGCAGACGATAATGTTTCTTCACTAAACTCAAAACAAACATGCAGAATCCTGTAAAACAAAGCAAGTGCAGTTTGTACCATCTTATATTCAATGACACTGAACTGTGATATACCAGTAATTCTCTTCCTTTGAAGCAGTTTTTAATCCCTCTGCTGCTAGAAGCGTTGGCTTATATTCAGTTAAGTGTAGATATAGAATTATTTTCATACAAGATTATGATTTAGTTAGCACAGGTTTAGCTAACATCAGTAAAGAACATCCATAGTAAACCATCAGTAAAGAACATCCATCTCAGCACATACAAGGTCCCATTGTGGACATCAATTTTTAGCAAAGGAGATCATCACTTAAAAACCACTCAAAAGCTAGGTCAACAAACTGCTTTTGATTATTTAACAGAAATAAATGAAAGGAAAAGACCAGCTTTCCCCTTTCCCCCAGACAGGCATACGGCTGCATGCAATGCAAGTGTGAAGCACAGGTTGGAGAATTCAGCTGACCAGAAAGAACTTTCTGGGTGATTAATAGAGCACCTTCCCTCCCAGAGCAACTTTTTGAGCCAGTGGCAGTCAGAGGCCCTCAAAAGACCCTGAACCCTGGAGATAGCCCCTAAGTGACCGCACAATCCCAATGCCAAGGGGTTCTGCTATGCTCTGCCTCCTCCTTTTGCTCAGGCTTGTCTCATGTCTCCCCTCATCAGCTCGCAAGGCATTATTTAAGTTAGATTCCCCACGCCAAAGCCAGCTGAAAAAGGTTAAGTTCTGCAAAGCTGGTTTCAAGTTTGATATCTAAGCACTGAGCAGAACTTTTATTTTGTTTAAGAAAAAAAAAAAAATAGACAAACTGACAGACCATCACAAAGATCAGTTTTTTCAGTACACTTTTAGAAATATTTGTAGCATAGCAGGCCCCTGTCCCTTAAGCCAATCTGAGTCTTCAGCTGATTTAATTTTATGCTAAACTGCATTGCTGAAAAAACGTATTTACATGTTCACAAAGCAATACCCCGCAAGAGTGCCAACTTGTGTCTCTTCTTCCTAGAAAAAAGGCTTTTAAAAAGTTTTTCTTTGGACAGGGAGAGAATTTTCCATGAGGCAAGTATCTGAATATCTTGCAGACAAAATTAAGACTCAGGCATTTTGACTAATCAGTTTAAAAATATATTAGTAAATCCTATTACTGGAGACCTAGGAGAACACTTGCACAGTAAAGAATCAACCCAGCACAGCAATTACACACAGAAGCCATCTCTACAGCCTGCCAAAACAGCAACAGGTCTTCAGCAATCAAAATTAATGCTTGCCAAACCCTTTTGAGCACTATTATTTCAACTGTCTCAAGATCATCTCCTTGTTCAGGCTGCTTTCCCCTCCTCGGTGAATGCAAAATTTGTACTCACGTTTTCACAGGAAAAATGTAACAGCAAACACCTTATTTTCTCAAGCATTAAGAGGAAAAAGAAACTGGAAGTGCATGAAGATGGGGAGCAACTATGTATATTTTTTAATTAAATAAGCAAATGCAGCACAAAGTTCTTTCATTTTTGTGATTTCCTGCACTTACCTGTTAAATAGAGTGCAAAAGATATAAATCTGTGGTAACGAATGAGGAATTGCAGCTGTTCTCTTCTTTGCACAAATGTAGCAAAGTAATCAGCTACAGTCTCTCCATAAAAGAAGTAGTTCACACACAGCAAAAAGTACCTGCAATATGCAACAGCTAACAGTTATTTTAACAAGACAATATGCATTAAATGTAATTCTTAAGAACAAAACCAAACAAGGATTTATTTATAACAAGTTAAAAAACTAAGCAATAAAAGGCCAACTGATTTGTCCAAGTTCACAGCTGGAACACAACTACAGAATTCTGTATTAGAGACAGATGTCAAGCTTTATGTCTGCACATGACCCACAAAGCTGTCATTCCACCACAACAGAAGAGGAAGCAGATGATTTAAGTTTCACATCCCAGCTTATTGATGTTCTGGTTTGCTACTCACCAGCTGAGGGATCTAAACCATGGTAAATCATATGAGTGGTAGACTCTGTAACCAATAGTAATGATTTCATGATAACACTTCACTTGGATGCTTAAGACCTAAAATAAGATAAATAAAAAACTTTGTGAATATGCTGCAGTTGTTTCTTGGAGGAAGTAAGGAGCACTGCAGCCTGCATTAAGGGGAGACATTATTCTGAAGTAAAATTCCACTCAGAAAACAGTTTCAAAGCAAATCCAAGGAAAAGCTAAGCTCCATTTAAAACTTAAAATATATCTCCAAAACACTGTACATGAAGAAAAAAAAAACCACATTGGGGTAACTTTAAGAATATACTTGTGAAACAAGGGAAGGCTCCTGATCTTTCTGCATTAAAACAGTTTGACAGCAGCAGGTCCAACATGCTTCCTGTAAAGAAAGCTCTCCTACTTCTTTTGGCTAAGTTTTATCTGTACATTTAACTTTAGAAATATTTTCTGGGCCCAATGGAGAAAACCAGCTGTGCAACAGAGCTTGGACACCCAGGTCTTTCAGTTGCAAGCATGTCATTAAGGACAATTAGCATTTATGACTAGAGGCAAAGCTTGTATAACCCGGGTCTGAACGTCACACCCTCCCAGGCCCTCGCTTTGTTTTGCTGACCTCATTGCCTGCCTGAGTCCAGCAGTATGTCCTGTCATGCCTTTAGGCTTCAAAGGACTCTGCCACTTCTGTCCAATCCACAGTCTCCAAGCAGATCACCCTACCCAGACGTGTGGAATTGCCAAACCTAGGCCGGGGGTAATGCCGTGCAGGGGCCGGGCTGAGATCCTGCCCACGCAGTGTCAGCATGCAGGGCTCTGCAGCATCCCCTCGCTGCCTGCGCTCATCAAGGCACGTCTTCTTGCTCAAGGTGTGAAGGCAGATTCAAAGTCTTACACCACCTCAGCGAATTCATTCTGAAGCTCCCCTATCTCGTGCTCTTTCTTCTGCTTGGCCTTATAAATCGTACAAAACTTAAATGCTATAGGCAAGAGCAACGTTACAGAATTGCACCTTGCAGTGGAAAAGGGCACCAGGGTCCAAGCCATGGAAGGCTGTTACCCCAGCAGCCAGGAAATGCCGAACACACATCCCAGCTCTTTAAAGCAGTCTCGGGTCTTGTCCTCCAAACCTCACGATTACTCTTCCTACAAGTCTCTGGGCATTTTCAGTCCCAGTATTGAGATTAAGTTTTAACATGACAACTGTTATTTAAATATAAGCTATTTTATTTCAGTCAAATTTAATAATTCATGAATAAGACTGGTTTTTCCCTCCATTCTTCTTTTCACATGGTCTCAAATATCCATTTCATTACCAGCTCATTATGTTAGAAGACAGACTTTTTGCTTTATGGCACAAAAGAAGAACTCTATTACAATTTTATACTAACTTTAATTACTTTTTAGTTCATATCTTAACAGCTTTGCCCACGATTGCAATCTCACAGTATACCATGAATACACCAAATCACCCTGCAAATTAATTAGTTCCTTTTTGTTCATAATCATAATTCTCAAATGTAACAGACTAGTAAAGGAAGAATTGCAGGGGAAAAAAAATCTTTTTACAGCAACCTGCACTTTAAAAGGGCTTTCTTTGTTGTTTCTTCACACACAAAAAAGAAAATCCTCCATGATGAGACAATGAATTAGCAGTTTGTTATGTCATTCATCTGAAAACAGGAAACATTAACCAGACTAATTCAGCTGTAGAAACTGTAATGCAGACCATAATGCTGGTGAAACAGCATTCCAGTCTCTCAAGACACTAGATTTCATGACCTTTGGAAGAAGGGGCAGGTGACTCAGAATGACTACAAGGATGTTGTGAGGTTATGTAGGAAGAAAGTAGAAGGGCCAAAGCCCAGAGAGAACTTAATCTGGCTACTGCCATAAAAGACAATAAAAAACACCTCTAAGTACATCAGAAGTATAAGTAGGGCTAAGGAGAAACTCCGTTCTTTGTTGGAGGCAGGAGGAAACATAATGACAAAGAATGAGGTAAAAGCTGAGGTACTTAATGCTTTCTTAGCCTCTTTAATGGTAAGACCAGTTGCTGAGCTGGTTACCCTGTCCTCTGAGCTGGGAGACAGGGGTTGGTCTCTTCTCCTAAGTAACAGGTGAAAGAAAATGGCCTCAGTTTAGATCGGAGCAGAGGTTTAGATTGGATATTAAGAAAAATTTCTTCACCGAAAGGACTGTCAAGCATTGGAAGTTGCTGTCCAGGGCAGTGGTTGAGTCACCATCCCTGCAGATATTTAAAGGACATATAGATGGGGACTCGGAGACAGTTCAACTCAATCATTTTAAAGGTGTTTTCCAACCTAAACGTTGCTAGGAAAACAATCCAAAAATTACCTCACAGGAGGTCAAGAAAAAAGTAAAACCACATTCTGACACTTGAACAAACTTAGAGTTGAAAATTGAAGCAGTTACCTAGAAGGACCAATTTCAGAGCATTAAAAGCTAAATTCCTGCCTGTTCCTTGCCAGGACTGGGAAAGATAAGCCATCATTCCATAAAAATACTAGCAATTAAAATGATGCAGAGAAGCAGTAAAGGCTGACCTGCTAAGTAGCATGAAGAATATTACAGCTATTGTTATTGTTATCCTCATCAGTATTTCACTTCATGACCTAAAAATGCACTTTGTCTGTACCTTAGAAAGGGACCTAGCTCCATCCTACAGATAAATGCAAGGCCACAATGAAGCCCCATAGAGAAATATGGAATGAAAGGAGCATGTCTGAGGAAAGCCTTTCGGTGCCAGTTGCAGACAGGAGACCTGGGCTGCCTTCTTTCCCTAACCTCAAAATTGCACCTGTCCCTTAATTTTTCTTTTTTGGTTAGATTTTTTCTGTTGTTGGTGGGTCTGGGGTTTTTCTTGGGTTGGTTGTGGTCTGATTTTTGTTTGTTTGCTTTTTAAAACAAACCTCAACTTGCAACAGTAGGTGATACAAACTAGTCAATGGATGATAATAGTTAAGTAAGGCAACAGTAGTTCAACTTCTTGGAGTTACTTTAATTCCTAAAAAAAGAGAAAAAGTAATTACAGTAAATAAGAACTCCTTAATCTATAAGGTCTAGTTTTGAATCCCACAAATGTTTTTCAAAAGTATTTACATTTACAGAAATAAAAGACAATTGCTCTGGATTGTCCATGAAGTTTCCTTTCAGCTTAGGCCTGATGAATGAAGAGATCAAGTAACTCTTGCACAGAAGAATGCATTCAAAGAAACTTACCAAAAGCATCAGCATAAATGATCCCAGATATATAATCAGAAAAAACCCAGAAATCATAGCTAGGGAGAGAATTCCACGAATCCACCAATTTTTCCATCTATTAAAAGAAAATAAAAATAAAAAGCAAGCAGTTATAAATGGAAATAATTTCCACTTCCTCTGCTAACTGGAGATTAAAGTGTGTAAGAAACAGTGGGAATAGCAGAAATTTTTGTTTTTAATTAAATGCATAGCAAGAAACACAGAATCAAGCAACTATCCAACTGAACAGGATGCACAGTAAAAGAAGTTAGACACCTTTCTTCTTCCCCTGTGCTGCCTCAACCCTGCCAAGTGTCATTTGCAATGAATTGGTACAACCCCACATTGAAGCTGCTGTGAAAATACATCAGGACCCTCAAAAAGCACCACATAAGATGCAAGACTGATGGGGCCCCAGCCGTGTAAAGGCTGGCATATGAAAGAAAGGCTGCCAGGTAAAAAGCAAGTGATTCTTTGAGGAGCAACAGACACACAGTAAATCCTCAGAACAAGCAATCACCAATTTTCTACAGCAGCAAAGTAGCTCTTTTGCCAGGTAGAGGGCTATCTATTGTAAGAGTCCTGTGCTCTTGTGAGCACTGGAACCAGGACAGGAGAATATGTGACAATGGGGGTTGATGGGTCAAACTAGCTGTACTCTTTTGTCCTTGTAGACCTTTGCAGCTGCTAGTGGCTAGCTAAGGAAAATGGAATAAAAATTTCTGTTACCACAGATCCATAGAATCATTTAAGTTGGAAAAACATCTAAGATCACAGAATCCAACTGTTAGCCTAGCACTGCCAGGTCCACCACTTAATCATGTCCCTGACTGCCACATCTACACATCTTTTAAATACCTCCAGGGATGGTGATTGCACCAGTTCCCTGAGCAGCTTGATCCAATGCTTGACCTTTTTCCTAAATTAAACCTCCCCAAAGGTTTAATTCCAAACCTTTTTCCTAAATTAACTTTTCATAAACATCCAACCTAAATGTCCTTTGGCACAATTTGAGGCCATTTCCTCTAAATGTCCGCTGAAGCAACTAATCACAAGTTACTGCTAAACACAAAGCTCCCTTCTATAAACCTCAAGACATTCTTTCTAATGCTTTGCTTTGCATGAGTCTTGTGTTTCACTGCTGCATCAGGAGATGCACCTGATTCAGTGTTAGTTCTGAATCAGACTCCAGTTCCAATGTAAACTTCAACTACAATAATTTGATTTTCAAGGTTGTGACTCATTGACAGGTTAATGGCAGCTACAGCCACTAATTGGATTTGCCTTAAGTATCAGAACAGAGGCAGAAGAGGCTTTATCACAACATGTTTTATGTTCCTCTATGATGTGGGATACACAGTGGCAGCTTGGCCCTGGTGGCATATCCATAGCAAGCAAACCCCCAGAAGAATTCAGCTTCCCTTATGAGTAAAATATGTGTTAAAAATATGTGCTAAAATACCACATGGTGTCTTGGGGGTGTTGGCAAGCACGTCACTGAAAAGGCAGCTTCAGTGGGCCAAGAAGCTCCAGAATTTAGGAAGCCACCTGCCAAGTTTATTGTATCCTAAGTCTCTGCTAGAAAATTATAAATACTATTTATTTCAAAGGTCAAGTACAAGGAATATCCCTATTTCTGAGAGCTACAGTGCAACCCACTCATGTTGCACATGATGACGACAGCTCTGCTGGGACTGTTGACTACTGAACTGGCAGGTAATTTCAACTTTAGCATTCACAAAGCACCAAGATTTTAATTTTTCACTCAAAGCACCCTTTGTACACCTTTGTGCAAACACTCCAATGAAGAATTTCAAGCGTGTGAAACAGGAAAGGTTTCACCTGCACCTCTTAGTTGCAGGCTTTGAGGTACCACCATATCCTTTGGAAAAAGTCTGATTTGGAGACCTAAGACTTCTACATTTAACACAACAAGAGAACTCTGAAGCTAGACACTCCTTGCAGTGTGATGGCAGTAGAAAATATCACATTCTGCTCACAGCTGGTGCAGTCTAGAAACAGGCTTTTTAAAATCTGAAACATTACATCTTACAGGTCGTGGAGATAACAGAAACAGACAACAGATTTGAAAATAAGCAAGGCATAAAACTCATTTCACACTGCTATTGGAGATATATGCTGGAGACCAGGTTTTTTTACAAGGATTTGGAAGGTTTTAATTATAGTCTGCATTAGAGATCCTTCTTTGGACCCTTGCAAAATCTAAGTTGCATCTGAAATACACGTTGTATATTGCTTGGTTTGCTGTATTGAGAATAAGGTATGTATGACACCCATATTCATTTTAGTAGGTAGTTTTTTGGTATCTATCACCTAAATGCTCTTTCATTGCATTAGTGAGAAAAACGTAATGTAACTTGCTCGCCCCAAAAGGGTTTGGCTGATCAGGTGTTGTAAAGGGACTGCATAAAAAATTATAGAAGGAAATTTATCCAACAGCCTTCATGAATATGCAGGCACACACAATTATCCATCTATCTATACACATACACATCCCTCCACATTTGCTGGCCATCAAGCTCCTGGGAGGCTGGAGGTAGAAACCTAAGTTTTAAAAGAAACAGCAGGAAAAAAATGAACATTGCTTTAAAAAGTATGGACGTATCAGCTATGACATATTTAACTGTACAGGAAATTATTCAGAAGTGGAAATGTCACAAAAATCTAGCAAACCTCACCTTGAGAATTTACACATCTTTTCATTCATAACCCAATCCCCTCTCATCTTGGAGGTAGGAAATCAGTTTGTTACAACCTCCAGAAATAATCATTCTATAATTCAAATTCTTTAGCCCATGTTATCGTAATGCTTAGGCTCAGTAAATGTTTATGTAAATTATGTTTACCTACAAAAGCATGCAATGTGTAAATACAGGTGTATGGAAAAAATATCCCACTGAAGGGACCATCAAAGCATAAATAAATCAATAATATCCAGCAACAACTTATTCTTGAAATTTTCACATCTACCATATGAAATTTAAAACTGCACTACAATTTGTAAGACTTAAAACTGCAACATAATCTGTATGAATTTTAGCCACCAGCTGTTAAATTTGAGAGCTTTTTGTTTCACTGTACCTGGCAGACAAGCCTGACAAAGCCCTCTTGAGGATTTCTGGAGTGCTGTCTGTTGGTGGAAGAACATCAGGAATATCTGAATCACTTCTAAGGTCCAACTCATGAAGTCTTTCTTCCAAATCCACTTCCTATCACAAAAAAATAAAAATAAAACCATCAGAAAACTCAAAGATTATTAGCTATTTTGTCATAAAACCATATTCTGAGTCAAACATTACTTTAGGAACTGATAATATCTGAGTTACCTTCTAAAAGACAACAATGGTGTACTAGTGAAACTGTAGATGTTGAAGGAGACAAACGTATGCCAGTAAATGTTTATGGGAAGGCCTGTACTTGGATGTTGTGACATTACCTGCTGTACTCAAGAAACTTCCCATTCTAGGCATCACTTTTTCATGGAATATGTTTCCAGACATACTACAGCTGACATAGAATGTTGGAGTTTGCCAGAAATCCCCAAGCCCCTAACACATTCCCCCATCTATATCTCAAACTGCCCTTCTATGGAATAAGAGGAAGGTTTAATGTCACATTAAGAAAAAAAAGAAAGGAAGTGTTATGCATGAAAAAACAGTCCCTTTATGCAATGAGGAGAGGTTGCTGGCAGTTTTGTACATGGTAGGGCTTGAAAAGAACAATCCAAAACCAAAATGTGAAGTGACCAAGTGTCCTATGGACACAGTATTACTCAAAATAATTTTCTGTATGACTGCACCACTACGGTTCTTTCTTCAGTATTCGCTGAGGACTGCTAGTGAAGACACCATCTAGACAGATTGTGTGTCTAACCCAAATGCAAAACAGGCACTACATATTTTGGCGACAATGTACAAATTGTCACCAGCACTCAGAGCACACTGCCAGGACTATTTTTTCCCTTCAGTTAAAGCCAGCACGAAGGGTGGCTTTACTCGTTCTAATGTTGCAAACACCACAGCTCCAGAGAGCTGGAAAGCTGCACTCAGCCCTGGCACAGCAGTAATGCAGAGGGCAATCTCTAGCTCCGTGTCTGGTTCTCTTGAGACCTGAACTTCCTCCTGACCTCCCTGACTCGCCTCACCTTCTTACAATCTCAAACAGCTTCCAGCCTGCCCTGCTGCCTCAAGTTCATCAGTTCTTAGCAGTTCTGGGGACTGTTAAGTAACTGTGCTTTAAAACTTTCTTCCCCACCGTGATATGCTATGTCTCTATCTCCCTCTCTTTCCAACTTCCTCATCTCAGTTCTTTCTCCTTTATCTATTTCCATTAATTAGAAATTTCTGCTTTTCTTTCCTACTTTTCCTTAACAATATTCTTTTCTCCTCTTGTTCTGCGAATTTTTGTCCCTTTTTCTAAGCCAGCAGAGGTACACCCTCTCTTTTGCCTCCACTACAAGACACCACAGAATTGAGGTGCCTACACCCCCAGCCATCCCACCCAAGCCCAGCGTGGTTACTCTGTTTATAATTCATGGCCTTTTCCCTGCAGCTGCACTTCGGTGTCACCTCTATCCCAGTGCCTGGTCTCTGCAAACAACAGGAGGCAGAAGATAAGCTTTTCCAAAGCCAAGGGCTGAGCCCGCACCTCGGGGTTGGTCAGAGGCGGCCATGGAGAGGCCAGGGGTCAGGAGCTGACCAGGGTGCTGCAGGCAGGCTCCAACCTCGGACCCTCCCCAGGCTCTCCAGGGACACCGATCCGAGGGAAAACAATCCCGTTTACACTTAGAAAGTGCTGTTAACCTTTTAGAACCTGAGACGGTGAGCTGGCACTACACACATGCACAAGGCAAGTGGGTACATCCTCTCTTTTTAAAAGTTAGGCCTGGGTTTTTCTCATTCACGTGATGTACCACGCACATGCCCAAGAAGAAATTCTCGATTTTACACCATTTACTTCTTTCCAAAAGGTGATCGATGCTTCCCCAGTCCTTGAAACCCCACAGCTGAATAATTATTAGGCAGACTCTGCCTATAATTAATACAAGCAAAAAGCACAAATAAGCTGTGGTCCAGACTTCAGAAAGTCTGTAGAACACCTGAAAAAGCACATAAATAAAAAAATGTCCATGCTCGCAACCCTGCTATTCAGAGATGTTTCTCACTGTGTTGTACCACAGCCTAGGAAATCAACTGTAGATGCAACTGGGGAGATCACAGCTCTCTCCCAAAGCCATGTTCCAGCTCCTGTGACCTGCTCTGGGGTGCAGCAAGCTGCCTGTACAGTCCTAGGAGACACTACTCTGCGCAGATGACAGGCAGTAATCCTGGCCCTAAGACCATGACTTAGCGTCTTTAATATTAATCCCTGCTTGCAGACGGCAGAGATGTTCTCTCTTTTAAGCACTCAGAACTAAGAATATCCCCAAATTTTTTAATTCCACTTTGGTCTTGCAGAAAACAATTGTGTTCAAACAATTTAAAAAAAAAAAAAAAAAGTCATACTTAGTTTTGTCCCTCTGATCTTTAACACACAACTATCGCTTATAAGCACCTCATTATAAGCAATATTTTAAATTTCTATATCTAACATCTGAATTCACAAGTGTATGGCTTTTTTCAGAGTACCCAAACAGCCTGAAGAAGGAGTCTGTGTTTATCTGATGCGATTTTCAGGAGCTCATGGGAGTTTGGCTGGTGTAACCTCCAAGTTGCTTAGAGTTTGGTGCATTTTTTTCACCCTACATCACTACAATAACCAGCGGGAATCAACATCTCAACTGTCTTCAACTTCCCTGTGCAACATACCTCAAAAATTACCATGAGTGCTTTATTTTCCAGTTAACTGCTATCACAGCCACAACAATTTCCTGAATAAAGCATTGAATTTGTAAAGTCAGGAGCCAAAGAGGACCTTGCTCACTAAAAGCTAGTTAATTGTCTTCTGCTTCATTAAGTGCTTAGAACCCCATCACTGGGGGACGAGACTGTCTTGCTAATCATTTTCTAAATTATTATACATGATTGATTAGAAACATTCCAGTTTATAGCCACAAATAACACCAATCATTCTGGACAGAAGCACTAAGTTAATCACTATAAAAGAACGCAAAAAAAAAAAAAAAAAAAATTCAAGCGCCTTGCTACTGCAGCTTGACCTTGTAGAAGCAGTTTTGAAGTTCAGCACAAATCCAAGCAGCCCTTCCTTCTCCTGCTCTTCAGATTTGAGATCTGGCCAAGCTTAGTACACAGTGACATCAAGGACCTGTGAAGGTCTGTGGGAAATGCTGTGGGTTTCACATTGTGAGCGGGTATTTGCAAGGTTTTCAAAGGTTAATTGAAACCAGCACAGGTTGTACTGTCCTAAGTGCCTAGGAAACTTTTCAACCCCAACTTCAAGTTAAGTGTTTTATCCAAGGTGTTTGGATTTTTCTCTAGAGTTTCCAAACTGCAGGTGACAGAACCTTTTTTACACAGAGAGTGTGCCACTCCTGCCTGCTTGGTTCACACCCAAAGTGTCTGTAATGGGTAGATGGTTTAATTTTGGTGTTTTCAAAAGACGAGTTTTCATCCTTATGCTGAATCTTCTGTACAAGACCACAAATACTTGGCCATACAAAGGGGGAAACTCAGCCAGTCACGAACCTGAGCCTCCCTACCAGGAATTCAGAACACGTGACTTCTTGCCATAAATTAAGCTTCCATGTGGATTTCTGCTTGCCAGCTATATTGCAACAGCTCACGAAATACAGCTGTGTGTCATGGAGCAAAAAGTCTCCATCTTTCATCAGCTGAAAGGCCACAAACTTCTGAACTGCTGTTTTGTACCACACGCCCTTCACCACAATTAATGAGGCCAAGAGAACCACGCACCAGAATTATTCTGGTTACAAAGGCACTTGCAATGTTCCTCCTGTATAGCATTTTTCCAGGACACCATCAGGAACTCCTAAGGGGACAGCAAATACGTTCTTCTTTGAGAATGTAGCATCTCCATAAAGAGCAACTGAGAAAATAAAGACACTGTCCAACAATTCCTGTGAAAAAGTTAACCAGCAAAATAATTCAGTTATTGTCATTTTATAAGTCGAAATGTTACTCAAAGTAAGTTTTCTCTTCCATCTTTGATCTTTCTGCCGTCTTTCTCACAAGTTCCCTAATGAAGCCAATAGCTCAGTTAGAATACGTTGTAGAGTATTTAATTAGGTGTACCTTGATACCTTCATCTGAAGCCAAGATATCAAAGTATCAGAAGATCCTGAATAATGAAACCTTTTTTTCCAAACTATTAAAGCCTGACATATGCAGAAACACAGGTGAGAGACCTGCACGTACTGAATCAATGACTGGAACCTACAGACCCTTCACTCTCTGCATTAGTACTAATTCACCACCGTTTCCAAGAAAACAGAGGTTTGGAAATAGCCTGCCCTTATTATAATTACCATGCTTGTAGCAGAAAGCATAGAGGCCCAGACTTCTTGGTGGAAATTAAACTGATCCATTTTCACAGTACTCCAAGAGAAGTAAGCCCAATGAAGTAACTGAGTGATCCATGACAGACAGACAGATCCACCAGAGGCTATACTGCAATTAGGAATTTCATTTATCTCCCAGCAGGTTTATGAGGTTTTGGACAACAAAGATCCAAGTGCCAAACTGAGCTTCAGAGATCTGAGCAACTTATCTGGCAATTGATTCCCTGGAAGAGCTGTCCCATGGAACAGAAACAGCTTTTTCAATATCACAGGAGAAACACCATTCAGTGATTCCAAGCTTGTTGCAGTTACAAATAATTAACAGCCAGCAATGCAATATGATCACACTTCCCCCTCCCTGTCCTACTCTGACAGCTCTGTACAGTAAAAAGAAGAATAACTGTGTGATTACTTCCAAGATACACTAATCTTTTTGGAAGCATTTGAAAGCACTGTCTCTTGCTTTTTAGTAAAGAATGCAAACAAGTGAAATTTTAAAAGAATCATGAACACATGCAGATCAGCCTGTAAATCTTTAATTGATTTATACATATTAAGTATAAGAATGCCAAGTCATTCCTCCTTCTCCCAACGCTCACAGAGTGTTTATGAAGGCACTTTGACCAGACACTCTGAGTAAAAGAGCACCCAGGGCAAGGAGCAGGAAGTAAGAAAGTGACAACCAAAAAATCACTCCTGCATGCCACAGGACAACACAAAAAAAACCAACAAACTTGTGAAACTGTAGGGCCCGACAGGACAAAGGCATGCTCACGGCAATTTTGCAAAATGTCACCAGCTCAACAAGCTAGTGAGCAACTGGAGACACTGAGACTTGCAAAGCTTGGGAGCTGCAAGAAGCTTCACAAAGGGTATATCACATTCCTTCGTACAAAACCAAGGAATTTAACTTCCCTTTGAAATTGTATCAATGTAGAAATGGTTACCAGTTGTTTGCGATTAGTGATAAAAAGGCATGCACATAAAGAAAAAATCCCCAACAGCTTCACTTAAATGCAGTAGGAAATGAGCATCTATGGACATGAAAAGTACCTGGTAGCACACTGAAAACAGGGCTCGAAGTAGAATACAGAAAAACCTTCAAACGTATTTAGTGTTTCTGGAGTTCTTCAAGAAACACAGAGGGCTTCTCTACATGGGCAAAAAAAGGTGCATGTTGCCTTTATATATCTGAAAGGCTTGGTTTGGGCCAACAAGAGCAGAAGCAGAATGAAGCACATACCACCAAAAGAAACAAGTTCTCTCCTTCATTACAAGTGATGAAGAAGGTGATGTTTCTGAGCTGCATACTAGAAAGAAGTGCAAACCCACTGCATCATGGCTATCCTGAGTCGTTTTGAACCAGTTTTGAGTCCAAATACAGGATTACCACACCAAATAGGTCATCTCAAAATAGCCAGAGGACACTAAAAGTATCCACTTGTAAAGGCGAGGCAAGAGATAAAGCAGAGTGATAACCATCTAGAAAGCTGTATAACGTGACACCTGTGAATCCTGATGACCAGATGCTGCTCATCAAATCACCTACAGCAGACATTACCTGTGTGCTCATATTCAAAACAGAGCCCCAAACTGTGACCCACGGATTGAAACCTCAGTACAAAATACTGGTTTATCTCTACAGTTACCAAAGGCACTAAAGGCAGCTTAATATGTAAAATCAATCCTTACTGTCACTTGACAAGGGTCAAATAATCCATGAAAGTCTCTTGTGAAGTGGAAAAGGCTGTCCTTATCTGTTGTTCAAGTGCACACAAATGTATGCACATTGAGATCCATCTCCTGTAACCAGCATCCGGGCGGCATACACAGCACCAGCCTCCTGCCTGCCCAACATCATCCCAAACAGGATCAAACACTTGGCTGTGAAGCAGCTAGAGTAAACCCACAGCATGCCTGTAGGTAAGAACAGCATTTTCCCCTCTGGAAATCACACAGGTAAACCAAGATTAGGGGCACCCTTTGGAGGTCTGGGTAGCAGAGGCTTTAAACGGTAGAATTCATTGAAGGCAGCTCACTGCACGTCTCAGAAATAAATTTACTCTGCAAAATAAAACAAAACAGAGCATCTCCACAGAAAAACAGCTTTTGGAGCACACTGTGACAAGAAACTACATTTAAAAGTTACTTCTCATCTACAGAGAAATACTCTGCAAAACTATTGTCTGAACATTACCTTATGTGATCACAATCCTCGATGCAGCACAGCACTACAAATCTGCAAATTCATTGGCTTTGAGTTAAAGCAACCAAAGCATGGAATAAACAGTGTTGAGTTTCACTTTTCAGTTCCTTGCCACAATGCCTAAGGCAGACTACACACTCTGCAACATCGACATCCATGCAAGTTTAAGTAGTTACTGATTCAAGTAAAAACACACATATTGCTACCTCAACTTTAGCAATCAGAAAGTTTTTTTTACAAAACTTTAATTCCAGTTACCCAAATGAGACCTTCTCTTTCATTTTATTCAGACAATTAGCAACTGTGATGCGCTTAGCTTTTGTAGAGATAAGCCTTAACTCCACAGCAAACAAAAGAACAGCACTGTGGCTGTTTTGCCACTGTAATGAACCTGATGCATAGACTTAGTATTTCGAAAACCTCTTGCCTTAGCAGAAATGTCATACTGTAAGTCCTTTCCAGGCCAGAGGTGAATGCCTATCACTTAGCAGGCCATAAAGCAGAAAGAGTTGCTGGAGAAATGCTGACACAGCCTTTGAATGGAGCAGATCACTGTCCCGAGTTAGTTCCAGTACTACTGGGCTGGCCCAACCACACTGAAGCGTGCTCTTTGCCTGGTCTGGTGTTCCAGTTTCATCTGGGATAGAGTTAATTTTCTTCCTAGTAGTTGCTACAGCGCTGTGTTTTGGATTTAGCAGGAGAGTAAAGTTGATAACATGCTGATGTGTTGGCTTTGCTAAGCAGTGCTCAGCCCGAGTCAAGGACTTTCTGTTTCCCGTGCTCTGCCAGTGAGGAGGTGCACAAGAAGCCAGGAGGGAGCATGGCCAGAGCAGCTGATCTGAACCGGCCAAAAGCTCCACTGGGGGCTATCAGCTGAGAAAGGCCGACTGCTGCTCGTTGTTGGGCAGGTGGTGAAGCAATTGTATTCTGCACCACTTGGACTTCCTAGGGTTTTATACAGCTTCTTATCATCTCCCTTCTCATTAATATTATTATTTCATTTCAATTATTAAACTGTTCTTATCTCAACCAACGGGTTTTACCTTTTTTCCCGACTCTCCTCCCCATCCCACCAGGAGTGAGGGGTGTGAGGGAGAGGCCGGGTGGTGCTCAGCAGCCAGCTGGGGTTACACCACGCCATCATCTCCCTCGTCAAGAGGTGAGCTACGACACGCAGCTACGGCGCTGAGCTTTCGCTGCGGGCCCCGGGAGAGCCCGGCCGCTCCCATTTCGGTCTCGCCACGGGGGAATGGCAGGGGGATAAAACACGCGTGGGCCCACAACCCCTAATTGCCACCTGGCCCTCTCCCCACTCCCGCCACCCGAGAGCGCGGCCGCGTTACAGCCCGGGAGGGTCTCTGGTGCCGGGGCCGGGGGCGCAGCGCGGAGCGGTCCGGGCCCGTGTGGGGAGGCAGCGCTGCCCCCCTGCCCCAAAAGCCGCCGCCGCCGCGCGTCCTCACCTTGTCGCTACCCGCCTCCGCCGCCTCCTCCTCCTCTTCCTCCTCTTCCTCCTCCTCCTGCTCGGCAGCCGCCCTCCGCCGCCGCCGCGCCGACATCGCGCCGCGGGAGCGCAGCGCCCGCCCGGCGGGGAGCGGGCGCAGGCGGGG
>WEKY01039680.1:117402-131728 GCA_013390045.1 Picathartes gymnocephalus | reverse complement strand
CGGGCCCGCGGAGCTCCCGGCCCGGTGCATCCCGTCCGCCCGAGGCCGGCTGGCTGGCTAGCTGCGGCGGTGGGCGCCCGCAAAGCCCCGCAACACGGGCGTGGAGTTCCAGGTTGTTCTCTCCTGGTGCCAGAATGGCCGCGGGACGCTGCGTGCCTGCAGCCCTCCGGTGGAATCCCCAGGGAGACTGGGACGGACATCTCCAGGCAGCCCCCGTGTCAGCTCCGTGCTGCAGCCCGTGCGGGCATCGCCGGGTATCTGTAGAGTGCTTTGTTTCCTCCTGGGATGCTCATGCCCACCTGCTCTGTGTCCATTTATAAAGGTGCGGTGCTTGGCTCGTCCCTACCCTGCCATGCTATGCACCCTGCCGAGTGTGGTGCCACCAGCCTGCACAGAAACGAAACACACCTGCCTAGGAAGTCACAGTAGAGAAAAGCGCTCTGCAACGCCAGGTACTCGTGCTGAATTCCTGTTATGGTGCTCGTGCCACTCCAGCATGTTTGTATGGCTGCTCTCAGCCTGGCCATGGCAACAGCTGGCTGCCTGGGAGCATTCCCGTAAAGACGCTCAGTCTAAGTGTCACTTCAATGTCCACACACTGGTTTACTGTGCCTGCAAACACAGGGCCAGCGCCTCTTGCAAGGCACTGTTGAGCCACTCCTGCTGTCATTTACATTATCCATATGGTGACTGGCTTCACCAAGCTTGATTGGTTTTATTTCGTTTGGGGTTTTTTTAGCTTTATTACATAAACAAGGTTACTATTATGTCCCTGCAAAAGCATGCTTGGTATGTTTTTAATGTAAACGCCATGGTTCAAGAACTGATGCTGTGGGTGGACATGGATTATGACATTAGTAAAACAATTCCAGTCTAGCTGGCAGGAAGTGTGGACACCCCAGTATTCTGGAAAAACAGCCATTTATGGGAAAGATTTTACCTGTGCACCACTGACAGTGTCAGGAGGTAGCATTTCTGCAGCATCCCCCAAAAACCTGCAAAAACCTCGTGCGCGAAGAGAAGGGCTGCTCCAGCACAAGGCAAAGTGGAGACCCAGCGCCAGGCCTGACAGGCCACAGAAGCACAGTTTTTGGCATTGTGTCCCTTATGGACAAAGGTGACAGCAGCAGCCCACTGCTGCAGTTCAGTGATATGGCCATATGGCCTGGACTCTCCAACAGTTCACCCTTGTTAAGTATAATTTTGATGTATTTCTCCATAAGTGAAATATTATGGGGTAAATTGAGTTAGAAAAATTCAGGTCTCTTTTCTCAGAATATGAGAGGGTGGGAAACCGACCCCCGGCAGGTCAGAAACCTAATGGGACCCCAATGAATAATGAGGTTTCCTTTCTACTGTCTTCTCTCTCAGTATGTCTCTCCTATTGAGTTTTCCCTTGTGAGTGTCCCTCCAGCAAAGCCCTCAGAAGAAATCAGTTTCCCTTACTTCAAGAGCAAGATGTGCATTTACCCTGTTGGACCTGCAAATGGGAGGAGCTGTCTGGGGGAAAGCATAAACATTTATTTTCTCTGTGCAAAGAGAATAAGAAGTGGTTTGTCTGAGCTTTTTCACACATGGTTGCTGCAGCGTGTGGAGCAGACATCCATGCTGTTTCCCCCAGCATGCAGGTCCCACACGTGGGTCAGTAGCCTGGATTGGGGTGGACACCAACTGTCCTATTTCCACCGTGGAGCAGCTGGGTCTAGCTGAAGAAGTACATGCCTTGTTACAACCCTTCCTGATAAACCCAGCGTGAAAAATATAGGGCTAGAATGACTAGATTTCTTTTGCCACAGAAAAAAACCCTTCTCTGGTCAATGAGACAGAGACAATGCTTCAATACCCACATGAAAATCATTAGGCAGATTTTTAGGTACCATCTAGGAGAAGGGTAAGAATCTCCATTTCTTCTACATCTGTGCTCCATCCTTAACTGAAACAGTGAAGGGGAAAAGTCATCTAGAAAAGCTCAGAGGAAAAAATATTTGTTTAGCAAATAGTGTGTTGGAAGAAAGTAGCAATAGTGTCAAAAAAGGAAAAGGTGAAGTACTCGATACATATTAATGAGCAGAGGCAAGACAAGTTCAAGAAGATGAGTCAGTGCATTTTGGGAGTAACAAAGAGAGCAAGCAATGAACAACTGGTGACAGTGGGGTGAGGGAGTGAACAATCTTCTGGGCAGGGCCACTGGCAGAGAGAAAATTAAAAACAAGGACCAGGCCCCAGTGGGATCAGGCAGGAATCCAGCCCTAGCTTCACTCCTCTCCCCCAGCTGGGTGTTCCTGCTCCTGTCATGCACCTTTTCACCCACAGAGAGCCCAGAAATGCAAGGAGGGACAGCAAAAACATCTGTATCACAGCAGAGCATTTCAAGCCTTTCTGGCTCAGAGGAAAGAGGTTCCCAGAAGAGCTGTGAGGCAGGGGGCTTAGGGATGAAGCAGATCGTGGGAGTGTGGTTGTCCTGCTTCTCAGCTGCAGCACCTTGCAGCCATGGGAGCCCAGTACCTGGTTAGACTGGTTGGATGGGAATTTTCCAAGTCAACACCCTGTTACTCAGGTTTCTTTGGGGTGAGTAACTACACTGGCTGGAATGTGACATCACTTCTCCAAATGTTGTGACCAGGCATAGTTTCACAATGTGTGGCAGAAACTTCCATGTGCTCCCAGGACAGAGGCATTAGCATGTCAGCTGACGGCTCTCCTGATATTCAAATATAATCACCTCTCCTGCATAGTTTTCGGTATCTTGATGTGTGAGACCTCAGAGGTTTCTGCTTCTCCGTCTTGCCTTGTATTCCCACACAAATTCAGTGGCTCAAAGCTGCCAGTAAACAACCCAAACCTCATCTACCTACCCAACATTATCTGCAGCACAGGGAAGCCTCTAACTAGCAAATTCCTGCCCTTCCCCAAGCTGCCCAAAGTTAGGACACATCACCTGCCCTGGCTGTGCTTCCCCCTGCCCTGCACTCCAATTATCCACAGCAGACAGATCTGCCTCTCCCGCTGCCAGCTGAGCCTGGAGCTGCCTCTGCTCTGTGCCTCGACCTACGTACAAAAAGGGGAGTTTTCTGCAGGCAGACGCAAAACTGGAGCCCTGACATTAAAAGAGTTATATAAGCCCTTACACAAGCTGCATCCAGCCTCCCGACAGAAAGGCAGCCGGCTTGGAGCTGCTGCTGTCTCCACTGAGCAGCAGAAAGCCCTTTACATGGTGGAGAGGCAGAGTGGAGCTGCTTCTTGGCTACAGCAGCAGAAGGAAATGGAAGGAACTGGTTCCCTGTCCACTCAGAGCCTGGGGAACAGAAAGTATCTGGCTCAAAACATGTGTTGGAAAGAACGGCGCATCTGCAGTTGTAACACTGAGGATCCCTCAGTGATTGCCAGCAGTTTCGGAAGCAGAAGTGGTTTGCAGGGTTTGGGGTTTCTTTTTAATGGATTCCTATTAAGTTAATTCCTATTATTAGAAGTGAGACAAGTGGAAAATGTCAATACCTACCCGTCAGCACAGATAGCAATGTTAGGCCTTGTCAGTAACCGCTCAGTATCCCCTTAAATGATATCAATTATGAACAATACTGTAATGTGCTGCATTCAATCAATTTATAATCTTTTCGCATCCCTAAATCATTTTAAAGAGGATAACCTCAAGTCAGAAAGAAGCAGAGGAAACAGCGGTACAACAGCCTCAATCAGGCTGTATGATTGTTCTCCAAAGCACAAGACTAGCTATTAATACCCTGTGCTCCCCTGACAAAACCAAGAGCTGCAAAACACTGCCTGGTGCTGCCTTGAGACAGTGCCCGGGAGCCCAGGTGTTCAGGATATGCTTAAAGCTGAAATTCCAGGCCAGAAGCTCATTATTACACAACCTGTGCACTCTGGGATGAATCCTCCTCCAGCTCTAGGCGCTAGACTCAGATGCTGGAAAAAGGGAAATCTGGTCTGAAATATGGGCTTGTATGAGTCAATAGAGGAGCTGCTTTTCTCCCCTTTAAATGAATACAGCATGAGCTCTAATACTGTCTTCTAACAGGGGTCAAAAGCCAGTGATACTTTGCCAAGGCATCCTGAAGAGAGCATACATATCTATATTTTAGTAATTTAAATCCACTGACAGCACTGAATTGTTCTTTTGTGTTTAGTTAATATGTCATGTAATCTGTTTACATTTGCTAGTCTAGCATAAAAACGTGGCAGTCTGTGGCATTTGTGGACGACTATTTGCTTATTAGTTGTACATTTGAACTTTATAAAATAGGCCACTTGTATGCCAGAAAAAACAAAGCAACAAAACAAACTGACCTCATTATTTCCAAGTTATACACCAAAGTCTGAGGAACACAACCTAGTGACCGCTGTGAAAGCTCTGGCAGGAGAAACCTTTGCCCTAGGCAGCTGTCACCTTCTCTTTGGTCCAAGTGACTGAGTATTGCACAGCTACTGAGTTATTCTTGTTCCTTTATTCCTACCATAATCCCAGTAATGGTCTTACTTTTTCCAAAAAACAAAACAAAAAAAACCAGGGGTCATACGTGGTGGGTGCTTGGCAAGCTGCTGCTGTTTTCACATTAGACATGAAATTAATTCTTGGACTTGTTGAAGCTGTCTGAACATGCCATGAATTTGCAACACATCCTCCCTGCACAATTGCACGTGCACTCTGTGTTACATTATATATTATTGCCTATGTGGATCCTTTCTTTTCATACAAGCCTCTCTTTGGAATACCATAACTTGCAACTCTTCTTTTTGCAAGGAGCTGTGGGCATGGAAAAATGTGGAGACTAACCTGATGAGGAAACAGACTGGCTAATGCCAGGGGTAGGGACTATACATTTACAATTCCAACTGGGAAAGGCTAAAGGGGTAACCAAGGGATTGTTTAAAGGGACAAATGACCCCACTCTCTCAAAACACAGGTGGCTGCCAGAGAAAAAAGAGGAGCTGGCTCCATTCTAGACAATTCCCACAAAATGTAGCACTGGCAGAATCAGCTGTCCCCCAACAAATTCGGTCTAAAATATTTGGAGAAACTATCTTACCCTCTGTGTGCTTTGGGCAGGACTGAAAAGCAAACCAGTCTTCAAAAGTTTCAGCAGATGCTTTTATTAAAAGGTCTCAGTAGATACACAATAGCTCCTCCAGGTGACCCCAGGCACAGTAGCTCCCCAGCACCTTCAGAGCGGTACCAACCTGGTGGACACTCAGGGGGTTCTGGGTCACCTGGTCCCTCACAGGACAAGATGAGGAGCCCTAACCCACAGCAGGAAGGGCAGAAGGAAGGAAAAGGAGACTGATTGCCTCCTACACAGCTCCCATCACTCTGTCTGGCAACACCTCCTTAACAGGAGAAACTTGGCCAAGCAAACGGATTGTGCCCAGTGCCACTCCCCAGCGGTTTCCCTGGAGGTGGAGACCATTTATGTTAACACGTATATGGTTGGCACCGGCCTTAACGCCACAACTGCCTGCAGTTTACAGCCAGCTGCAAGACATAATCCCTTCTGTATGTTGTCAAGGGAACGGTGTTTGTGCCCAAACTTCACTGCTCTCTTCAATCCCGGGTCGCTCTGGTTCTTCCTCTGTGACTGAGCAGACCACGATGCTCTCTGGTGGACCGACTCTCAGGGAATAGGCTTTCCCACCACACTATGAGCAATCCCCATTTCATCCTCTGGCAACAGCCATGTGCTCCCCCACATGCCAGATATGAGGCTGAGTCCTGGTCCCATCAGTGGGAATTTTGCAATCTTAGGCCGAGGCAAAAGCTGTTTGATGGTTTCAGCAATATCTCCCACTCTCAGGTCAGAGTAATTTCCACAGGAAGTATTTACTGTTTACTGGATTTGTGGTGCACAGAGCACAGCCTGCACTTGTCTCTGCTCTTTGTCACTGGATTTGCTCCCCTCCTCTTTGTGTCACTTGCAATAATTTTAAAACCATTTCATTTAATTGAGCTCCAGTATTACCCACTCTATTACATTTCAGTTCATGAGAAAAGTTCATCTAAGGTATGATCAGGCATATCACCATTGATTTTTAGCAGTTTATGAAATATCACTCTGTTTTGCCAGCAATACCATCTCACTATCTTATCTCAAGGGACAGGAGGAGCATTATGGCATACTCAGAGTGTATTTTATAAGTGGTGAGCAGCCGACAGGATGCAATTAAGCCAAGTATTACAGTCACAATCTGGACAGATTGCCCTGTAAAGTCTTGGTTTGCTGCCATTTTGTTGTGGTAGTCTTCAGACAGAAGTACGTCTTGTACTTTACAAAGATGTTCCTATATATTCACTTAGGTGAATTCTCTGAAAGTTACCTTTCAGTGGTATAGCCATAATCATATACCAGAAATTACAAGCTGCTTATACATTTGGCATCCTTTCCATCTTTCTCCAAACCCTGTGGACTGGAACTGTGTTACATGAGATCCTGAGGTTTTTACTAGGGGTATACATGTTGAGAGAAGCATCTTCCCCCTACTTGAAGTGCCAAGACAAAGTGAGCTTCAAAAGACAGAGATTCATGGCCTCTTCTCTTTTTTTCACTGTGTTTCCAGGTTTGTGGTTGAAAACCTCTCAATAAATCTTGACCAGTGGCTTTTGGACATACGCCACAGCACTCCTGCTCCTGATCTCACTTTTCTCCTCCCTAAGTCACCAGCACATGCAGAGGCAGCTCCCAGGAGGTTCTTCTCATGCCTCTTTTTCTTACCTGAAGGTGCCAGATTTATTGGGAAAGCACTTGATCCTGGAGAGCTTCTCCTAGAGACTTGCTCTGTGTGATAAATGGGCAAAGGCAGCTGGGCTCCATCAGCCTCTTGCCTGTCCCCCAAAACCCTCAGCTGCCTGCCTGCCTTGATGAAGTGAAGGAGGGGTCTGCAACACCAGGAGGAATGGGTACTAGTTGCCCAAAAGAGACACCCGTTCTGCTTTTTAGCATTTTTACCTCTTTTCGGGGCTCTGACCAAACTGGCTGGTCCTCAGTGAGGTACTGCCAGAAGAGCAAGACCCAAAATGGGAATGGAAAGCAACCACAGCAAGTGGCTTTCTGCTGCTTCTATTGTTGTGCCAGACAAATGTCTGCTTACCTAAAGCCTGCAATGCAAAGCCAAAACAAGAGAAAGAAGTCCAGAACCGTATCTTCAGACTCACTCACTCTTGTAATTGCAAACTCGAGAAATTCCCCATTTGCCAGCACAAGAATATTCATTTTCAGCCAGCTGCTGTACCAGCATGGTGCTTTCTGAACAGCATCCTTCGTGTCCTCATGACACCTAACCAAAGATAGTACTGAAAGAAATTACCTGGGTGTCTTATTACAGCCAAGAATTCCCTGCTGCCCTGTCCCCAGTGCCACTAGGGGTTCATGCAAGCTGCAGAACATGACTTGACATCACTGGTTATGAGAGACGAAAAGGGAAGCGTGAATGTGATCAGAGCAGGAGCTGATAGAGATGACTGAGAAACCAGCAGAAAAATGACAGTTTCCTCTGTGGGGCAAGAAACAGCAGAATGCTTTAACCCAGGAGTTCTTGGCATTGCCATTGCAAACTGAAGCAAGAATTAGGATTCAAACCCTCACAGTAGGAAATTGTCCCTTCTGGATGCAGGCTTTTTAGTGGTCTACATCTCTGATCCGTCACTAGAGAGAGAAAAGCACGGGCAAAAAAAACCCTAAAACATTGAACAGTTCTCTTCTGCTAAGGATTCAGCTTCTTAAAATCTGACCAGAAAAATCTGACCATCGGTTTTCCCGCTTCCTCAGCAGCTCCCTCGCACCTCTGGAGAGCCGGTCCAGCCATCCTGTGCTTCCCTGCACAGGGTAATCCCCAGCTGTGAGCTTGCTTCCTCTGTCGTGTGTGGCACTTCATCCTCTCCCCCAGAGAATGGGGTTGAGCCTGGCAGAAGCCACCACATCCCCTCAGTCTGTGGCAGTGCACTCACAATTCCCTTCAGCAGTTCCCTTCCCATGCTCTTGTTGGGGCCAGTAAGGTGAAGTTTGCAGGGCTGGATGCCACCACACCTCGGAAGGAGGGAGGGAAGTAACTCTTTCCTGATGCTCGACGTACAGCCGGGCTGCTCTGCTCCGGGACGTCCCAAAGGCAGAAATCGTGCACCCCAAAAGCAATGGTGGAGGCTCCAGCCCTGGCTAATCCAGGGAGATACTCTTGCCCTTTCCATTACTGCACAACAGCCTCCACTGGCATGGGTCAGGCGGGTGCATCCCGTCCCTCCTGACTGTACAAGCAGATTTGTACCCTGCTGTGGTTTCCAGCGGCCGGCCAGCGCTCCTCGCTAGGTGGAGCTGCCGGAGCGAGCACGGCAGCGCCGGGAACCAGCCCCGGGATGGCCGGGCGCTCCCCGAGTCCCGGGGCGCTGCACCGCGTCCCAGCCCCGCTCCCCGAGCTCCCCGTGCTCCCGACACCGCCCATGTCCCTCGACTCCTTTCGATTACACTGAAACGGAAACGGAGAAAGCAAGGTCTTTCCTTAAACAAAGTCGTGCTACGAAGTATATTGCTGTCAGTGGTTTTCTGAATCTTCTAATCAATTCGGCCCTGTCAGCCTTTGATGTGATGGAAAGTGCTGAAATATGACTTTCTAAAAATCATAAAATTATGCACATAATGATAGCCACCGACACGGCTTTCCCCCTCCCACTCCCATTTAGATCATCAGTTTAATGATTTTCAGTTCCCTGACACTGGACCACCCTGTGCCAACAATTTCTAAGCAAAGCTCTCACTGCTGATTTCCATGGTAGAGCTGCTTAAAGATCAATAGCAGTGATGGCCTAGTGTACATATATTTGTCTCATTGAGTGAAAGAAACTGTATAAAAGCTCCAGCTCTGCCAATTAGATTTCCATACATTTTTGCTGCTAATGTGCAACCGAAGTAAAACCAGACATTAGTTTTAGCCATAGAGTATGCGTGGTTATGCCCACCAAGAAATGCCTTGTGGATGCCAGGGCAGTGCCTGGATCCATATCCAGCGGCTGTGGGAGCACTCACTGCCCTGCAGGTTCTTGAGAGGCTCAGCTGGCCAGCCAGGGCTGGGGGGTGACGGGTGATCTGTTGGATCTCAGCTGGTGTCTTCATCCACAGCTCATATGCACGTACACTGCACAGTGGGAAGTTTCTGTGCTGCAATGTTCAATGGAAGGGAAAAGGAAGATAACTTTGGAAGAGTGGCACCTCCCCAGCCCTTGGGCAAAGTGGAATTAGGGAGATGGAGCACCAGTGTTTCTTGTCCTTGCTGTTGCACACCTGGGCTATGGCACGTACACTTTGGCATCACTGTTAGCAGTGGGTCTCCAAAACAGTTTCCTTACCTGGGCCTGATCACATGCATCCAGTCCCCACGGGGTTCCCGCCTGCGAATGGAGCAGGCCTCTCAACAGCAATCAGCCCACAGACTGAGGTGTGCAGAGGCAGCAGCAGCCCCGTTGCTGCTGCTACCAGAGGGAGAGAAGAGCCATCCCTACCACAAGGACTTCAGTCCTCAGCAAGTTAGAGGGCAATGCCTTTTCTGAGTGCCAGGTCACATCGTGGGCACATCTGTGCTGGCTGCAGAGTTCGGTAGCACCCACAGGAATACACAAGCATGGCAACGTTGAGAAATCTGTTGTGCGCTAATCAGTTAGGATACACGGAGGGCTGGTAATCAGTAATGCTGCAGGGCTGTCGGAGGCAGGGCTTTGGAGCCAGGATGCCAGCAGAGGGGTGGGTGCACCTGCAGCAGACCCCTGTGGCCGTATTAAATCCTTATGCAATGTTTCCACAGTGCAGGGTAACACTGGAAGTGGTGACAGATTCTGGAGGTGTAAGCTGGACAAACTTCAGGTAAGGCTTGTACTGCCGAGAGGGGAGAGCAGAGCCTGAGCAGGGCACGGGCCTGGCGTGGGAATGGGGCTCGGAGCAGGACTGTGCCAGGAACGGTCTCCGGGGAACCTGTGGATTCTGGATAGACACCCTGACCTTGTAATCCTCTCTTCCTGGCTTTCCCCCAGCAGGGGTCAGGCTGAACCAACGATCACAAATCAAAACCAAAAGTAACTACACCGCTTCAGCGGCACATATTCTCAATGTTCCAGAAACGAGAAAAATATTTTGCCTTCCTGAGAATACGGAAAATGCTTGAACATTTCACTTAAGAAAAGCAAAAGATATATTGAAGTGGTAACAGAGGTGAGTGCAGGCAGCAGCGTGCAGCACCCTCCTCTTTGCAGCTGTTTTTAAAAGGCAATGACCGTGTCCTGTTCCCACTCAGTCTCAGCCTCCGTTCCCAGTTACTCTGGATACGCTTCAGTGTAAATGCAAAGAGAAATTCGGAAAGGACGCGCGGACCACAGCGTTAGCGCGGCAAAGTGACAGGAGCGTGTCCTCAGAAGTGGCTGGGAGCCCCCGGGGAAGGCAGAGCTCGCAGCATCCGCCACCGGCTGGAGAGGGAAAGCTGCTCCCCGCACAAACCATTCCTGCGCGGGCACCACAAGTAAGTAACGCAGAGCCGTGCCAGTCCTAGCGCGACGTCTCCAGCACACCTCCAGCGAGAGCTGGCAGCGTTTCATGGTCCTTGGCACTCTGAAGAGCAACCCAGGGCGTCCGCAGTGGGGTCGCCCGCGAAGTGACGCCTCTGACTTTAGCTGTCACCAGAGGTCTGCGGGCAGACACTCTGGGACAAGAATGCTAAAAAGCAGGTGAGGTGTATCCAAAGGCCCGGCTCCCGAAAATTTTTCTGGCCAGCTTTGTCTCAGTTTATCGCCTAGCAAGAGGACACAGAGGACTGCATTCCATGCGTGGAATTTTAATGATAAATTTATTATATTTTAGTGTATTATTGGCGTGCGGTTTTGTAGTCTTACAAGAAATTTCCGTTTCCACATCTCCATTAAATGTCTGATTCATTTTCTTGGCTCGTGGTAATGCCTCAGGCTACATCACTAAAGAATCAGTGCTCTGCATTAGATAAATATAAGACCAAGTCTGATTATCCTATTAACTATTTTTAATTAGCTTTTACAGTTCTTCAAATAATCCCTGTTTTTGAGGAAGCAGAAAGAGAATGAGAGCAGGCTGGTGCTGTAGAGATGTATAGTACCAGCATATGGACCAAGATTATTCATCATCATTGGCAGCAGCTCTGCTGTAGGGAATCTTGCAACAACATCACAATTTTCCTGCTAGAGTGAATGCCATAATGGACACATTTGTGGGGTGAGTTATGGCCAAGATAGAAAAAAATTTAAATCTTTATAGCGTTTTTATGCTCTGTCTTCCTTTTTGGTAATCAGATCTTGATTAAGAGTTCGAATTAGCACCGAGAAGAACATTGTGCTTTCCTGGCTCAGGTCCTTCCCACGATGTAGGGCAGGCAACAAATGATTCAGTGGCTTTACAGTGCTGCTACAACAAAAAGGTGTCTATGCACCTATCCACCGCTTTAGGAAAGTAACCGGCTGCTTGCTTGCAATGAGGAGCATATGGTAGTGGCAAAATATTTTATTTGCTAAATAAAGCGACTGCTTGATTTAGTTCCGACAGGCTCCTCTCCCAGCCACGATGACTTATCAGGGAAAAGGCTGGGCAAGGCTGGTTCATCGTCCCCGCTGCTGGGGGGCTGGAAGAGTTCCGTGGGGCAGAGCCAGCCCTCCCTCGAGGGCAGCACCCCGATCACAGCTGGCCCCCGCGGGCGGCACGGTGCTGCAGTGAGGCTTCTGCCTCGTCATCTTGAAGAACATCTGACCCTGCAATGCCAAAACTCGTTCGACCTTTTAATTTTAGGTGCCCTCATGGTTTGGTTGGGTTTTTTTCTTTTCCCCTTTCCGATATGTTGGGACCATTCTGGTCGAAGTGAATTTTGGAAGCACAGTTGCTCCAGCACTCGTACTTCTCGTACCTCGAACGAGCAAACAAATAACTACAGCCTTTTTTTTTTTTTTCCTGACAACTCTTGTTCTGTGTACCTGTGAATTCATTCACACCTCTTCTTCGCTTCCTCCGGGGGAGACCGGGCTTCCCATCGCATCTCAGTCCCTCCCTGCCTCCGGCCCCCGCCCCTCCCTGCCCGGGACCCCACTGTCCCTGCTATCCTGCCGTCCTCGGGAGCTCTGCGGGCTGCTTTCCCGAGGCCCCGTGGGGATTCTGCGGGCGCTGCCCTGCTCTCGCGGCTCTGCATCCTCCGGAATGCTGCTCGCCCCTGCTCTCCGCTGCCCCGGCCGCGGGCCGGTCGCTCTCTCCTCCTCTCCGCCCGCACCCCCCGCTCGCCCTGGCGGCTGTTGTGTCGTTCATTGGACTTGGTAGTTGCTTTATCTGAAGCGGCGAAGGGCGTACTATGAGACCCCGTGAAACTGGTGAAACTCAGCCGAGTACTGGTGAGCAGCCCCGGCTGCAGCGGGTCCGGTCAGTAACCCCATCTGCTCCAGGAGTACTTCGGCTGCGGCGTTTCCAGGCTGCGGTTTGCTCACTCCGTCAGTGAAGTTTGTTGCTGGGGTGGGTTTCACCCCCATCGCTCCTGGTGTCCCCCACCCGCTGCTCAGCGGCTCAGCACAGCCCCGGCTGCCTCCTGAGTTACTTTGCCTGACTACTTTAGTTTAGGGACCGATTGCCCTAGCTTAGGGAAAACAGAAGCTGGGCATGGAAAAGGAACTAAATAATAATAATATTTTCGAATATTTCGGTTATTAAAGACAGAGAGGAGGTAATTCTGATGTCTGTTTTTGAATCTATTTCTCATTCAGGGGCCGCGCTATGGGCTCCATCCCACCCGCGATGCTATCTTTAGGGAAGAAGTTGCGCGAGGAGTCCCCCAAATAAACTGGTTTTTTCAGTATGCCATCAATTCCTTAAAGTAGGAAGGGAGGAAAAGCGCTTGTGCTGGAGGCATTGTTTTGTTTTTCTTCCCTTAGAGCACAAGCCGAGAGGTGCCGGGCGGCGAACTCCCAGCCGGGCCGGGAAGGAGGCGCGGAGCGCGGGGAAAGGGCCGGTACCGCCGGGCCGGGCGTGCGGCTGGCAGCGCCCGCTGCCCGCACAGCCCTGGGCAGTACCGCAGCTCGGACCGGGCCGGCAGGACCGCTCTGCGGGCTCAGGGCCCGCTTCCCCCCGCGGACCCGCGGCCGAAGCTGCCCGTGTGCCGGGCCCTGGCAGAGCTCCCTCGGGGTGCTGCAAGGAGGGAGGCAATGGGTCCGGGCCGGGGGGAAGCCCCTACCTCCGCACCGTCTCCTCTGCAGGAGGGAGCAAAAGAGGTTCCCCTGGGTGCTGGACATGCAGCGGGGCCGCCTCACGCCTGCCGCAGCACTTTCAAACGCGATTTGGCATTTCTCTCCCCTCCAGTTCAAATGCAAATCGGTCGCTTTCAGAGGCGGCTCCCCCTTCTCCACGCCCGCTGCCGGAGCCGAGCCTGGGTGCGGCCGGGGCTGCGGGGCCGGCCGTGCGGGGCTGCCGCGGCCGAGCGCTCGCTGGCTCCTCTGCAACCAGAAGGAGGGCACTTTCTTTTGGTTTTACTTTTAGAATATTTGCGAAGTGACAAGAGGACGAAAAAAAAGAAAAAGTTAAAACTCGGAGATTTAACTCGAGCTTCCCGGATGTGTCCTTGTGTGGCTGTGCCAAAGTTAAGGCGAGGCATGATGTTACGCGCCCTTTCTCCAAGTGTATTCTGCAGCTTTATAATTTAAACTGAAACAATTCAGAACAACAAGGGATTATTTATAAATAGAAGGAAACATCGTTGCAGGTAGAGGACCAACATGCCTCCGCTTTAGCTCAGATTCGTAATTAAAATAAAATTAATTTTCACACCATCCCCTTTTTCCACGCTCGAGGAAAACAGAGTTCCCCACAGGTACAACACTCGGGCACAGACAGCAGAGGGTAAAAATTGTTCTGGGTGATTTTGCATCACTCTTCCGTGCAATGCTCTTTAGGGGACACGTGGGATTTTTTTCCGTTCCAGCCTTAGGCTACGGGAAGAGCCGTGAGCAGCCGGGAGCGCTGGGCACAAGCGTCCGGGGGCTCGCTGTTACCGAGAGCCTCGGATGTCAGCACCGGGCAGTGCTCGGGTCGGCACCAACTCCCGGTTCCAGCGGGAACAGAGAGCATCCACACGGTGCAGAGGCGTGCGGGAAGGGCCGAGTCAGTTCAAACCACCCGCATCCCAAGGAAGGGCCGGGGCAGGCCCGGCCCGACCGGGACTCGAGCAGTCCCGCTCCCGGAGTCGCTCCCAAGGCACAGAGACAGAGGGACAGAGAGAGGGAGAAAGGAAAAAGGGAGGAAAAAAAGAAAAAGGAAGGAAGGAAGGAAGGAAGGAAGGAAGGAAGGAA